>JACEIK010000299.1:208293-237237 GCA_018107945.1 Datura stramonium | reverse complement strand
TGGGGGCCCCACAACAAGAGGTTTACAGGTCAGGCTCCATGTGTGCTCATATGGGATATGTCAGTTATAAGAATCTCCCACTATTCCTCATGTTTTACATATGACTATGAGTATATTTTTTGGGCCAAGTCGTGTTTCATAAATCTTTTCTCTCGTGAGCATTATTATGAATGATTTACGAATGTTTGAAACCTTCAGCTTTATTTTATATTATGATATTTATGTTATGATCATGTTGTCCTACTCTTATGTACTTTTATGTATTTTAATGTCCATTTTACTTACCTTGCATACTCGGTACATTTCACGTACTGACCGCATACTCTATGATATATCGCTTCATGATATAGGCTTCGGTACTCAGATTCAGCCTCGACCCTAGCCAGCTTTCGGAGTAGCATCAGTCTCTGTTGGTGAGTCCTCATCTATCGAGGGCCCCTCTTTTATTTAGTTATATAGGTGTATTTTCAGTTTCAATTTTAGAGAATTAGTTGGGGTTTTTTCCTATCAACTCGTCAGTGGTAGAGGCTTTCTCGGATATAGTTCTTATTTAGCTTTAACCGCATGTGATGTATTTCAGACCTTATGCCATGTTTAGACTTATGCTATGTTATGTATGTTGAATCTTCCACTTCAATTGATTGAGTTAGTTGTATGTTCATGCCATGGGTCGACTTGGAGTCCCTCGAGGTTCCTTGCCACATGTCTCTATCCGAGCCCATGTTTGGGTCGTGACATGGGACTTCTTCATGAGACTATCTTTCACTGCCACACTGTCTAGTGGCATAACTGAAGTTGGATCACCGATGCACTTCTTCAATAGTGACACATGGAAGACTGGGTGCATAGAGGCCAACTCTGATGGTAACTCCAGCTCATAGGCTACATTGCAAATTCGCCTTAGAATTCTATAGGGTCCCACATATCTCAGGCTGAGCTTTCCTTTCATCTCAAATCTAATCTCTCCCTTCATGGGTGAAATTTTTAGATAAACCCAGTCATCCTTTGGAATCTCCAATTCTCTTCTTCTCACATCGGCTTAAGACTTCTGATGGCTTCTCGCTATTTTCAACCTTTCTCGAATGAGTTGTACTTTCTACATAGCTTCATGAACTGAGTCTGGCCCGATTAGAGTAGCTTCACCAACCTCAAATCACCCTACAGGAGACCTACACCTCCTACCATACAATGCCTCGAACAGGGCCATCTGAATACTGGAGTGGTAGCTGTTGTTGTATGCAAACTCGATGAGAGGCAAGTGATCATCCCAACTTCCCTTGAAATCGATCACGCACGCCCTCAACATATCTTCTAGGGTCTGAATAGTTCACTCAACTTGTCCATCTGTCTGCAGGTGAAAAGTTGTGCTGAGCTTGACCTAGATACCAAGTCCCTTCTTAAAGGACTTCCAGAAGTGAGAGGTGAACTGGTACCTCTGTCTGAGATAATGGATTAGGGCACCCCATGAAGTCTGACCAACTCCCGGATATAAAGCCTAAGCATAGTCCTCAGCTAAATCCATAGTATTAACTGGGAGAAAGTTTGCTGACTTAGTCATCCAGTCTACTATCACCCAGATTGAATCATGCTGCCGACGAGTCTGAGGTAAACCCGTAATAAAATCCATATTTATTTCTTCCCACTTTTATGTGGGTATGTTGATATCATGAGCAATACCTCCCAGTTCTGGTGTTCTACCTTGACTTGCTGGCAGTTAGGGCACTTAGCTACAAATTCAGCAATGTCTCTCTTTATGTCGTTCCACTAGTAAATATCCCGTAAATCATGGTACATCTTAGTAGCACCAGGATGGATGGAATATCTCGAATTGTGTGCTTCAGCCAGTATCTTCTGTCTCAAATCACCCACATCAGGTACACACAATCTACCATGGTAACGGAGTAACACCATCTCCCCCTTGGGAGAAAGCCTCCACTTCTTTTCTGCGAATCGCCTCCTTCAATTTTAGCAGTACGGGATCTTCGTCCTACCTTGACTTAACCTCAACTACCAACGAGGAATCTGATCCACTCTGCACAACTACTCTACCCTCAGCAGTATCAACCAACTATACTCCCGACTGAGCTAATCTGTGGATATCCTTTGCTAGCTCCTTTTTGCCTTCCTCAACATGAGCCACGCTCCCCATAGACACTTTGCTTAGGGAATCAGCAACCACATTGGCTTTGCCCGGGTGATAAAGCACGCTCATGTCATAGTCCTTCAGTAGCTCTAACCACCTTCTCTAACGAAGATTTAGGTCTTTCTGACTGAACACATACTGAAGGCTCTTGTGATTGGTGAAAACATCCACGTGAGCCTGTTATAGGTAATGTCTCCATATGTTCAGTGCAAATACTACCGCTACCAACTCCAAGTCAATAGTCGGATAATTTTTTCATGAATCTTGAGCTGTCTGGAGTCATAAGCTATCACTTTACCCTGCTGCATCAGAACACAACCGAGTCCAACTCTGGAAGCGTCACAATAAACAACTAACCCCTCTGTTCCTTACGTTAAGGTCAAAACTGGAGCAGTAGTGAGTCGAGTCTTCAACTATTGGAAACTCTTCTCACACGCATCTGACCATTGAAATTTCACCTTTTTCTGAGTAAACTTAGTCAGAGGAGATGCAATAGAGGAAAATCCTTCTATAAATTGTCGGTAGTAACCGACTAGACCTAGGAAACTCCTGATTTCAGTTGGGGAAGTAGGTCTGGTTTCACCACTGCTATCTTTTGAGGATCTACCTGAATACCCTCACCAGAGACCACATGACCCATGAAAGTCATGGACTTCAACTAGAATTTGCATTTTCTGAACTTGGCGAACAACTGGCGGTCTCTGAGTGTTTGAAGCACTATCTTCAGGTGATTAGCATTCTCTTCCTCATTTCTGGAGTATACCATAATGTCATCGATAAATACAATAACGAATATATCTAGATACTGCTTGAAGACTCTGTTCATCAGGTTCGTAAAAGTTGTAGGGGAATTTGTGTGTCCAGAGGATATACCACAAATTCATAGTGACCATTCTGAGTCTTGAAAGTTGTTTTTGGCATGTCACACTCTCTGACCCTTAGCTGATGATACCCCGACCTGAGATCAATTTTGGAGAAATAACTGGCTCCCTGAATCTAATCAAACAAGTCGTCAATCCTAGGTAGGGGATACTTGTTCTTGAATGTGACCTTGTTCAATTGACAGTAATCGATGCACATTCTGAGGGTACCATCTTTCTTTGGCATGAATAGTACTGGAGCACCCCAGGGAGAGATGTTGGGTCTGATAAAATCTTTATCAAGGTCTTTTAGTTGCTCCTTCAACTCCTTATGCTCAGCTAGAGCCATTCTGTAAGGAGGGATGGAGATGGGATGAGTATTTGGAAGAAGGTCTATACCAAAGTCTATTTCCCATTCAGGAGGGACTCTTGGAAGATCTTCAGGAAACTCGTTGACAACTGGGGCTGACTGGATAGTTGGGGTCTCAAAGCTATAATCCTTGAGTTGAACTAAATGATAAATGCACCCTTAGAAATAAGCTTTCTGGACTTAAGGTAGGAAATAAACCAACTCTTAGGCGCTGAACTGCTGCCCGTCCATTCTAAAGCTGGCTCATTAGGGAATTGAAACCTGACAACCCTAGATCTATAGTCGACTAAGGAATAACCAAAGTGTAACCAATCCATGCCAAGAATGAGGTCTAAGCCAACCATGTCTAACTCTACAAGGTCAGCTGGAATGACTTTATTAAGGATTGAGAATGGGCAGTTTCTATATACCCAGATGGCTCTAACTGACTCGCCAACTTGAGTGGAGACTGAGAATGGTTCTGAGAGGACCTCTGAACTGATATCGAACTGGACTGCTACATAGGGAGTCATGAAAGAAAGTGTGACTCCTGGATCTAGTAGGGCATACACATCTAGATGAAAAAGGCGTAACATACCCGTGACCACGTCAGGTGAGATCTCCTGATCCTGATGAGAAGACAATGCATAAAAATGGTTTTAGCGTTGGCCGCCATCCATACTTGAAGTGTTGGCCTGCTAAGCTGAACGGCTTGATGGAGCTATTGAAGTAGTGGATTGTGACCTTCCCCTTCCTGCTAACAGACATTCTTTAAGCCTATGACCAAGATGTCCACAACCAAAAAAACCCTTTTGACCCTAAAGACACTATCCTGGATGGATTTGGCAACACCTAGGGAAAGTTGGGTAGGGATTGCTAGCGTTGAAGCTCTAAAACTGAGAGCCAGATGCTCCACCCCTCCAATCCTTGCGGGACTGAAAAGTAGGAGTGCTAGATGAGTTGGGTGCTAGAGCCCCCTGCTGCTGCTGCTTCTGCTGTTGTGGGCGGCTACTACTGCCAGATCTTTGATGGCCATAATCTGACTGGCTAGTTATTTCCCATTTGTTCTCCTGCTCCAAATCTTTCAATTTTTCTGTCTCAATTTGATGGGCGTGAACTATGAGGCTGT
Source organism: Datura stramonium (assembly GCA_018107945.1). Taxonomy (NCBI): domain Eukaryota; kingdom Viridiplantae; phylum Streptophyta; class Magnoliopsida; order Solanales; family Solanaceae; genus Datura; species Datura stramonium. The sequence continues at coordinate 232,756 of JACEIK010000299.1, read as the reverse complement.
AGAGATCAATGTCCTTTATAAGCATTGCTATCCTGCACTCCTTAAGGACCAAATTTGAAACTCCATTCAATAACTTCAACATGCGAGCCTTTATCTTGGCTACCATCTCTGGAGCATATTTAGTCAACCTGGTGAACTCTGGTGCATACTCCTCCACTGTCCGATTTCCCTATTCCAGATTCATGAACTCCGCCACTTTTGCCTCCCTGAGCTCCTGAGGGAAGAATCTGTCTAGGAAGGTTGTAGTGAACTCCTCCCATTCCACTAGTCCTGCTCCTACTGGTCTCCCCTCCTTCCATTATTCGTACCAGATCTATGATACCCCTTTTAACTGGTAGGCAGCCAAGTCGGCACTCTCCAAGGAACTGACACCCATAATTTGGGTGATCTTTCTAATATAATCCATGAAGTCTTGTGGTTCCTCCCCCACCTTAGATCCGTAGAAATCTGGAGGGTTCATCCGAGTGAAGTCCCGAACTCAGGAAGCTGTTGCGGACCCATTATAGTTTATTGGGACCACCTGTTGGTTCACCTGGTTGGTAACTGTCTGTGCAAGCAGCTGGATAGCCAACCCTGAACTCTGCAGTAGACACTGAGTCGTCCTGAGGGGCAGTTGGAGCTGGTGGTGTAGGTCGGTGAGCGTTACAAGCCCTTCTTTTGTTACCATGGCTCAAAGGAATGATTCACTGAAATGAAACAAAGCACGAGTTAGGAGAACGACTCTGAGATTGAATTTCAACGCACGATAAAGAATATGAACAAAAGGGAGTTTTCCTAATGACATCTCGTAGCCTCCCCGTCATAAGTGTGGAGCGCTTCACACCCATGAAAAGGACTCTACTCGATATGGCTTTCAGACATCCAAGGATACTCTAAACCTAGTTCTTGGATACCAAATTTGTCACGCCCTGAGTCTACACCCTGGACGGGACACGGTACTTGGAGTCACAAGTAACCCTAAGTCAACCCCTGGTCTATCATAACACTGGCATTCTAAGTAAACACATATAGCGGAAGATTTAAAGTAAAATATAAAATATTTGTGAGAATAAAGTTGAATCACAAAGTTTAAAAATATCTAAACAAAACTAAAAGTCTGAAACCATGTCTATGTCTGAAAGCCACTACAACTGATGAGTTGCTGGGACAAGCCCCTAACTAAATTCAAGTCTAAATAAAAGAAAATAGAACTGAATAAAATGATCTTCATCATCGAAAGATGAGGACTCACCAATGGTGCAGCTGGAATCTTCTGAGAGCGACCTACTAATGAGGCTGTAAGTAAGGACCTGTAGTTGTATCATAAAATGATATAGCATAAAAGGTATGCGTCAGTACTTTGAATATACTGAGTAAGTGAGAGAAACCATACACAAGGAGTAAAAATGCTAAACTGAAAAGACATGCAATGACCAACTGAAATTGCTGAAACTGAATAACTGTAATAAACTGAGATGGTCTAAATGAGCATGTCTGATGGTCAAGGAAATGCCTGAATTTGAGATACTAATTTGAAATGCTGCATTGAACTGATCTGAATTGGCTAAGCTGAGACTGAACTGAGTTGACTAGTGGGAGAGTCTATAACCGACATATAACCACGTGAGCTAGATGTGGAGTCCGATGTATACACCCCATTGGTAGGAACCAATATGCCTTGCCAGGATATAGAGGCATGAACTGTTTGATCACAAACCTGGGGCCATGAGGCTAATAAATTATATCCTACGGTGGCAGCGTAGTTCTAGAAACTTGGGTGCGCTGGAACATCGATCCTCTCAGTGCTAAGTCCTACTCCCACTGGATAGTCCTAGACTATATACTAAGCTGATAGCTCAAAACTGGGGCCCAAGAATAAGTCAGGATACCTATCTGGAAGCACCCTAAGAGTCTTATTGGGTCGGATTCTGTAATTGGGTTTTAAGACTAGTCAGAGCTACTTATCTGGAAGCGTCATAACTGTCTAGAGAACAAACTGTAATCTGAAGTTGGGGTATTAAGATTGGTCAGAGCTTCTTATTTAAAATTTTCATGACTGCCTAAAGAACCAATGAAATATGATATTGGGTCTAATTCTAATAACTGGGAGGCACTACTAACACCTCGAGAATTTCTGTAGTCAAACTGGATCAGCTGACATTTCTGACTAACACTGAGTATTCTATTATTTTGACTGTGACTGAACTGACATAAATCTGACTGAGATTTCAATACAACTAAAAATATGGGAATCCCCAACACTGATAGAATTAAGCAAATTTTGATACTTAATTACTTGTGCAAGACTCAAGTTTTTCTGCATTCAAGAGCTAGGGCTAGAATTTACATTACATGGACAAACATCAATATAGTCACAAACTGGTGGAAAATATCTACAATTAACATAAGATAATATTCCACATGAATTAAATTAATTCTGACATGTAAATTCTTCGCATTCGAAAATTTTAGGGCTAGAACTGATAGAGAAGACATGGAGGATTTTTTGGGGACACAAGGGAAGAACTATTCCCTTGTTGAACTCCCACATACCTGATGATGGAAGTCCCTGAGAGAATCTCTTGCAAATCTGAGGAGAGTTTGATTGCCCTAGCTTCTGCCTTGAGTCTTTCTGAGAGAGATTTTGCGTTCTAAATTTTTTAAGGGATGCGTGAAATGAAATAAACCGTCGGTTACCCCCTCTAAAAACCCTTACTAAGACGTAAAATGACGTATTTTAGAGTCTAGGAGGTTAGAAAATTACGTAAAAACCCTAAATAAACACGCAGGAAAAAACTGCCTGCTACTCCCAATGAGGGACTTGGACGAGTTGTGCCCGTGACCACGACTCGTGGTTGCACTCGTTGAGTACACTACTCAAAATTCCACTTGGGTTCACCACGAGGAACACCATGATCGTGGTTGTTATACCTCGGGAACCCAAGGATCAGACCCGGAAGTGAAAATGGAGAAAAACTAAAAATTCACACCAGCTCACATAACGACTCATGAGGTGAGTCGTGAGGGGTGACCACGAGTCGCGAAGTGACTCGTGGTCAGCTTGGTTTGGCAAAGTCTGAGTGAGAAGGCCACGGGCCCGATCACAAGTCGTGGTCAGACCTCACGACTTGTATGGTCACACGTGGTCAAACCTGGAGGATTAGAAATATTGGGATGGGCAATGTAGGCCACGAAAGGTGACCATGAGTCGCGGTCTGGCGTCAAAACTCGTAAATTCACCCATGGGGTTTCCTTGGATGATTGGGTAGTGTACTCAACAGATCACGGCAACGGGTCGTGCCCTATGGCAATGACCCGTTAGGTCCCTCGTGAGGACTGGCGACATGATATTTCCTACGTTTTAATGAGGGTGTTTTCGTAATTTCCTAAGCCCCTAAGGCCTAAACTATGTTGTTTTGGATATTTTCTGAGTGTGATAAGAGGAATTAAGTCCCTATTGCATGCCCATTCTCATGCAAGGATTTTAGAGAGGTTTTTGGGAGATTCAAGGCCTTCTTCCCCAATTTTGTTCAATTTCTTTGTGGGTGCTCAAGGAACTCGAAGTCCATCTACTCCCAGGTATGTAGGGTTTTAAAATGGGTGGAATTCTTCCTCACCCATGCCCAATTTCGATTAAAGTCATGAATTCTCCTACCCAAATTCCATGGGGTTTTACCCAAAGCATTTCAATGTTATTTCTCCTTATGGTTATATTTTAATTGAGTTTTAGTTATTGAAATATGTATGATGGGCAGGTTTTGTATTAGTTTCTTCAAAGATCATGTTTCAATCTTTTTAAATCTAAATTGCTCATTTACGGAAGTTCATGGAAACTATGATTTATTATGAATATCCATTCTTTTAAGTTTATTTGATTATGGAAATGCATGAATCCAAGTTACCCATGTTTATGAGTATATTTTGAAAGAATTAAGTATGATGAAGTATTAGGCAATGCCCACATGATGAAGAATGATTTATGACTTATGAAATGAATCTCATGATTTATCGATTTATGATGTTGGCCGATGAAAACGGCCTTGATTCTAGGCTAAGCATGTTTTAAAGGGGATCTATGATGATGAATGTTATGTATCCAATAAATTTTTATGCATGATATTAATGATTTATGTATGAGCCTATATGCATATTTTTGGGAGCTGTGTCTAGCACCGAGCAGTCCGGCGTTCAAAGGACTACGCCGGTGTCTCATGAACACGTGCCACCGTGGGTTTGTAAATTTTATGATATAATTATAATGATCCCCTCAAATGTGATAGCACGCCTTATGCATGACCCTCGCCTAGCAAGCCAGGGTCAGCTCTGCCCACTTGAGCGAGACAGTGGGGCATCATGAAAGGCTCTACCATGATGGTGTCGGTTATGAAGAGTCCTTCCATTGTTCCACATGTTTTATGCATTGTTATGTTTATGTTATTGTCTCAAGTTATATTATAAAGTTATTTACAATTACGATAATGAATGATTTGAAAGTCTTGAGCCTTACGTTTTATTACGAAGATTTTGATGTAAGAATGATGTCCTTCTCCTATGTTTATTTATGAGTTTACTTTACTTTTAAAATGTCTTTTTTACTTAACTTGCATACTCAGTACATTCCACGTACTGACTGCATACTTTCTATGTTGTACCGTTTCATGGTGCAGGGTCCGGATCTCAAGCTCATCCTCATCCTTAGTCCATCTTAGTCTATGATATCAGCTTGTTGGTGAGTCCTCATGTTTTGAGGGTCGTTTGATAAACTCTCCTATTGATTATGTTTCAGTATTGTTCGGGTTAGTTGGGGATGTTGTCCCATCTTACGTATTAGAGGCTTCTGGACAAATGAATAGTATTCAACTTATGTAAATGTTTGGTATTTCCTGATGTTATGTCGTGATTATGTTTATGTGATGTTTTATGCTTAATATTCCGTTTATTTAAATGAGATTAGTTGAATGCATGTGCCATTGGGTTGACTTGGGGTCTTTCGGGGTCCCTTGTCCCGTGTCTACGATCCAGGTGTACGTTTGGGTCGTGACAAACTTGGTATCAGAGCAATAGGTTTAGAGTGTCCTAAGGAGTCCGAAATCCATGTTAGGTAGAGTATTTTTCATGGGGGTGAAGCGCGCCACACCTATGACGAAGAGGCTACTAAACGTTTAGGAAATGTTCCCTTCTTTCATGTTCTAGGTCATGTGATGAAATGACGTTCCATCCTTCTAATTCATTCGATTCGTGATTGCAGAATAATGGCTTCTAGGAGAATGAACAGAAGGAGGCATGGAAATGATGAAGGCCACGGAGATGGCAATGACCATGGGCATTAGCAAGTCCCACCTGTTCCGGAGCCCCAGGCACCAAAGCCAGCTGCCCACACCGAGTTTTAGGAAGTGATTTAGATGTTGGCACAGGGCTTGACCGCTCAGGTCAATCAGCAGGCTGTTGCACAGGTTCCACAGAATGGCAATGCAGCATCTCGAATTAGAGACTTTTTGAGGATGAACCCTCTTGAGTTCACGGGATCAAAGGTGGATGAGGATCCACATGAGTTCATTGAAGGGATCTTGAAGGTCGCTCAGGTTATGGGGGTGACAAATGGGGAGTGTGTAGACTTGGCCTCATACCATCAAAAAGAGGTTGCTCATATTTGCTACAAGCAATGGAAGGACAGCAAGACAGCGGGAGCGGACTCAGCTGGGATGAGTTCGACATGGCTTTTCTCGATAAGTTCTTCCCTTAGGAGATGAGGGAATTTAAAGCAGCTGAGTTTGTTAACCTCAAGAAAGGAAAGATGGCCATGCTGGAGTATTTTCTTGAGTTCACCCGGTTGTCAAAGTACGCCCCAGAGTTGGTGATGGATCAGAGGGCGCGGGTGAGCCGATTTGTTCATGGCGTGGCCGGTTATTTAGACAAGGATTGCAGGACTGCCATGCTTCATCAAGATATGGACTTTCCTCGCATAGTATTGTACGCCCAGCAGATGGAGACAGCTCATGCAAGGGAGAGGGAGGCAAAGAGATCTTGGACAGATAGTCATGGATGTTCACATAAGAGGTCCGGCGATGTCTACCGTTCACAGTTTCAGCAGAGGTCACTAGCCCCAGCACCATCATCAGCTAGTGTTCCATCCAGACCCAGGGGTGATCAAAGGAGCAGGGCTTCAGGGTTGAAGGATCAGAGGGGCATCCAGTTAGAGTATACCTCTCCAGCCTGCGGGAAATGCGGCAAGAATCACACCGGGGAGTGCTTGCTCGGTTTGGATGTCTGTTTTAGGTGTGGTCGACCTGGGCACATACGCCAAGAATTTCCATATGCTAGATAGGGTGATGATAGAGGTCGTGCACAGACCACTAGGATAGCAGCAGCTCCATCCCGTTTCGCTCCGCAGGGAGCATCGACTAGTGGGACTGGCGGTCAGCACCAAAACCAATTTTATGCCCTTGCCTCGTGTCAGGAGAAGGAGACTTCACCATATGTGGTCACTGGTATGTTGTGTGTCTTTCTTAGTGATGTTTATGCCTTTCTAGACCCAGGAGCTACATTGTATTTCGTAACTCCTTACATTGCTAGTAGTTTTGGAGTTAGTCTTGAAATTCAGTCAGAACCATTCTCCGTATCTACTCCAGTCGGCGATTCAGTTGTATCTAGGCGTGTATATAGAGGTTGCCCCATTATTGTGTTGCATAAGATTACCTCCGCAAATTTGGTAGAGTTATCCATGACTGACTTTGACTTTATTCTTGGTATGGATTCGTTGTTTGCATGTTATGCCTCGATTAATTGTAGGACCCGTACCATGGAGTTTCATTTTCAGGGTGAGTCAATTTTGGAGTGGAAGGGTAGTTCGGTGGTGCCAGCAGTTTGGTTTATTTCCTATCTTAAGGCTAGGAAGATTATCTCAAAGGGGTGTATGTACCACCTAGTTAGGGTTAAGGAAGTGGAATCCGAGACACCGACTATTTAGTCAGTTCCGGTGGTGTGCGAATATCAGGAGGTGTTTCTCGAGGATTTGCTAGGTGTTCCTCCGGAAAGGGAAATTGATTTCCGTATTGATCTATTGCCTGATACGCAGCCTATTTCTATCCCTCCTTACATGATGGCTCCATCCGAGCTAAAAGAATTGAAGGATCAGTTAAGGGATTTGTTGGATAAGGGCTTCATTAGACCGATCCAATCTCCATGGGGTGCACCAGTTCTATTTATTTGAAAGAAGGACGGTTCCCTTCGCATGTGTATTGACTACCGGCAGTTGAACAAGGTTACCGTCAAGAACAGGTACCCCTTACCCAGGATCGATGATTTGTTTGGCCAGCTTCAGGGTGCCAAGTGCTTCCCTAAGATCAATCTTAGGTCCAGTTATCATCAGCTTAGAGTCCGGGTGAGTGACATCCCAAAGACCGCTTTCAGGACTCGGTATGGTCACTATGAATTTGTTGTTATGCATTTTGGGCTAACCAATGATCCTACAACTTTTATGGACTTGATGAACAGGGTATTCAAGAAATATTTGGATATGTTCGTGATTGGGTTCATCGATGACATTCTTATATACTCCCGGAGTGAGGAGGAGAATGCCACTTACTTGAGGATAGTGCTGCAGACCCTCAAGGATCGTCAGCTGTATGCAAAGGTTAGCAAGTGTGAATTTTGGGTGAACTCGGTAGCATTTCTAGTACATCTAGTCTCAAGCGAAGGCATAAGGGTTAGATTCCCAGAAGATAGAGGTGGTGAAGAATTGGCCCATACTGGTGAATCCTTTAGAAATTTGGAGTTTCTTGGGCCTAGAAGGTTATTACTGAAGGTTTGTGGAGGGTTTCTCATCTATTGCAGCACCTTTGACTAAGTTGACTCAGAAAAAGGTAAAATTCCAATGGTCGGATGTTTGTGAGAAAATCTTCTAAGAGTTGAAGACCAGGCTAACTTCAGCACCAGTGTTGACCTTACCCGAGGGTACCGATGGTTTCGTTGTCTATTTTGATGCTTCAAGAGTCAGACTGGGATGTGTGTTGATGTAGCATGGGAAGGTAATAGCATATTCCTCAAGACAACTGAAAGTTCATGAAAAGAATTACCCGACCCATGATCTTGAGTTGGCTGCGGTTGTGTTTGCATTGAAGATGTGGCGGAATTACTTGTATGGGGTCCATGTGGAAGTATTTACGGATCACAAGAGCTTGCAATATATGTTCACACATAAGGATCTAAATCTTCGGCAAAGGAGGTGGTTGGAGTTACTTAAGGACTATGACATGAGTGTCCTTTACCACCCGGGAAAGGCTAATGTGGTTGCGAATGCACTTAGTAGACTCTCCATGGAAACTGTGTCCTGCGTGGATGAGAGAAAGAAGGAGTTGGTGAGGGATGTCCACCGACTCGCAAGGTTGGAAGTTAGATTGATCAACTTAGCCGGCTAATTGTTGTTGTGCATAACGGGTCAGAAGCTTCCTTGGTAATTGATGTTAAATTCATACAAGATGAGGATCCAATATTTAGGATGCTGAAGGAGGCGGTGCAGAGTCAGAAGGTGGAGGTTTTCTCTCAACGGGGAGATGGTGTGCTGTGATACCAGGGTCGACTATGTATTCCGGACGTCATTAATTTGAGAGTTCGGATATTACATGAGGCACATGGTACCAAATATTCTATCCATCCAGGATCCACGAAAATGTATTGGGATTTGTGAGAAATTTATTGGTGGAATGGTATGAAGAAGGATATTGTGGAGTTCGTAGAAAAATGTTCAAACTGCTAGCAAATGAAAGTCGAACATCAAAGGCCGAGAGGCGTACTTTAGGATATCAGCATCTCCACTTGGAAATGGGAAGAGATTAATATGGATTTTGTTACAGGCCTACCTCATACTCACCGACACTATGACTCCATTTGGGTGGTGGTGGATAGGCTAACTAAGGCTGCATATTTCCTATCGGTCAAGACCACGGATTCAACGGATGATAATGCTAAGTTGTACATTCGGGAGTTGGTTCAACTTCATGGATTGCCCTTGCCTATTATCTCATACTAAGGTACTCAGTTTACCTCTCAATTCTGGCGTTCTTTTCAAAAAGGACTTGGGACACAGKTTAMSTCTCARTWCWGGCCTTCCATYCGCAAACAGAYGGCCAGGCAGAACGAACCATTCAGACCCTTGAGGATATGTTGAGGGCATGTGTTATTGATTTTAAAGGTAGTTGGGATGATCATATGCCCTTGATCGAGTTTGCTTATAATAATAGTTACCATTCCAGTATCCAGATGGCACCATTCGAGGCCCTTTACGGGCGGAGTTGTAGACCTCCCATCGGATGGTTTGAGGTTGGTGAGGCAGCTATGATAGGGCCAGATTCGGTTCATTAGGCGATGGTGAAGGTTCAGTTGATAAGGGACCGGTTAAAAAGCTGCTCAGAGGAGTCATAAATTGTATGCTAATGTGAGGAGAAGAGATTTGGAGTTTGAGGTGGGCGACTGGGTATTTCTAAAGGTATCCCCCATGAAGGGAGTCATGTGGTTCAGAAACAAAGATAAACTCAGTCCCCTCTATGTTCGCCCCTACCGGGTTGTGAGAAGAGTTGGTAAGGTGGCATATGAGTTGGACTTTCCCTCGGATCTATCTTCGGTTCATCCCATCTTTCATGTGTCACTTTTGAAGAAGTGCTTGGGTGATCCAACCTTGGTAGTTCCGGTAGACAGCATTGGATTGAAGGAAAGGCTCACTTATGAAGAAATCCCCGTTGAAATCTTGGATCATCAGGTTCGGAGGCTGAGGAACAAAGAAGTAGCTTCAGTAAAGGTGTTATAGAGAAATCAGCATGTTGAGGGAGCTACATAGGAAGCCGAAGCAGATACGATAGCTAACTACCCTCATTTATTTCCTACCGGCTCAGTTTCAGTTTGAGGTATCAGTTTTTCCCTAAACCTTTAATCAGCTTTTTCCGTGCAGTTCATGTGTACAAGTTTGTTTTATAATATGGTAAATGTATGTGATGTCCGAATTTAGTTTAGCTATGTAGTTCCTTTCAGAGGTAGTCATTCCGTCAATTTTCAATTAAATGATTGGTAATCGTATATGGTGATAGCTTGTTTTTGAGTTTTCTGCATTTTTCTAACATTTGAGGATGAATGTTCCCAAGGGGGAGATATTGTTATACCCCGGGAACCCAAGGATCAGACTCGGAAGTGAAAACGGAGAAAAACTGAAAATTCACACTAGGTAATATAACGACTTGTGAGGTGAGTTGTGAGGGGTGACCACGAGTCGTGAAGTGACTCATGGTCAGCTTGGTTTGGCAAAGCTTAGTGAGGAGGCCATGGGCCCAACCACGAGTCGTGGTCAGACCTCATGACTCGTAAGGTCACCCGTGGTCAAACCTGGAGCATTGGCAATATTGGGATGGGCAGTGTAGGCCATGGAAGGTGACCACGAGTCATGGTATGGCCTCATGACTCGTGAAGTCACCCATGGGGTTCCCTTGGAGGATTTGGCAGTGTACTCAATGGATCAAGGCAACGAGTCGTGCCCTGTGGCAACGACCTGTTAGGTCCCTCGTGAGGACTTGTTACAAGATATTTCCTGCGTTTTAATGAGGGTGTTTCCGTAATTTCCTAAGCCTCTAAGGCCTAAACTACATCGTTTTGGATATTTTCTGAGTGTGATAAGAGGAATTAAGTCCCTATTGCATGCCCATTCTCATGCAAGGATTTTAGAGATGTTTTTGGGAGATTCAAGTCATTCTTCCCCAATTTTCTTCAATTTCTATGTGGGTGCTCAAGGAACTCTAAGTCCATCTACTCCCGGGCATGTAGGGTTTTAAAATGGGTGGAATTCTTCCTCACCCATGCCCAATTTCAATTAAAGACATGAATTCTCCTACCCAAATTCCATGGGGTTTTACCCAAAGCATGTCAATGTGATTTCTCCTTATGGGTATGTTTTAATTGAGTTTTAGTTATTGAAATATGTATGATGGGAAGGTTTTCTATTAGTTTCTTCAAAGATCACGTTTCAATATTTTCAAATCTAAATTGCTAATTTATGGAAGTTCATGGAAACTATGATTTATGATGAATATCCATTCTTTTAAGTTTATTTGATTATGGAAATGCATGAATCCAAGTTACCCATGTTTATGAGTATACTTTGAAAGAATTGAGTATGATGAAGTATTGGGCAATGCCCACTTGATGAAGAATGATTTATGACTTATGAAACGAATTTCATGATTTATCGATTTATGATTTTGGCCGATGAAAAGGGCCTTGATTCTAGGCTAAGCATGTTTTAAAGGGGATCAATGATGATGAATGTTATGTATTAGCCAATGAACTTTTATGCATGATGTTAATGATTTATGTATGAGTCTATATGCATATTTTTGGGAGTCGTGTATAGAATCGAGCAGCCCGAAGTTCAAAGGACTACGCTGGTGTCTCATAACCACATGCCACCATGGGGTTGTAAATGTTATGATGTAATGATAATGATCCCCTCAAATGTGACATCACGCCTTACGCACGACCCTCGCCTGGCAAGCCAGGGTCGGCTCTGCCCACTTGAGCGAGACAGTGGGCATCATGAAAGGCTCTACCATGATGGTGTCGATTATGATGAGTCCTCCCATTGTTCCACATGTTTTATGCATTGTTATGTTTATTTTATTGGCTCAAGTTATATTATGATAAAGTTATTTACGATTACGATAATAAATGATTATGAATGATTATGAATGATTATGAATTATCTGAAAGTCTTGAGCCTTACGTTTTATTACGAAGATTTTGATGTAAGCATGATTTCCTTCTCCTATGTCTATTTATGAGTTTACTTTACTTTTAAAATTTCTGTTTTACTTACCTTGCATACTCAGTACATTCCACGTACTGACCACACACTTTCTATGTTGTATCGTTCATGATATAGGATCCGGATCTCAGGCTCATCCTCATCCTTAGTCCATCCTAGTCTACGATATCAGCTTGTTGGTGAGTCCTCATATTCTGAGGGCTATTTAATAAACTTTCCTGTTGATTATGTTTCACTATTGTTCGGGTTAGTTGGGGATATTGTCCCATCTTAAGTATTAGAGGCTTCTGGACAAATTAATAGTATTCAGCTTATGTAAATGTTTGGTATTTCCTGATGTTATGTCATGATTATGTTTCCGCGATGTTTTATGTTTAATATTCCATTTATTTAAATGAAATTAGGTAAATTCATGTGCCATTGGGTTTACTTGGGGTCTTTCGGGGTCCCTTGTCCTATGTCTATGATCCGAGTTTACGTTTGGGTCGTGACAGTGGTGCACCCAACGAGTTAGGGTGACCCATCCATTTAGTCCTCTACCTATTTTTCCCAACATTAGCCCGATCCTTGACCATGACCCACATGAAGACTCGTGGTGTTGTCCACGACTCGTGGTCACACCCATGGTCACTCAAGTTTTTCCCAAATTTTCAACTAAGTATGGACCCTTCCCCACGAGTCACTTCACGACTCGTGGCATACCCCACAGGTTACAGGACGACTCGTTCTGTGAATTGTTGAAATAAATTCTATTTTCTTCGTTTCAACTCCTGGATCTGGTCTTAGGGTTTTTGGGGCATTACATTGTCCCATCAACTCATCAGTGATAGAGGCTTTTCGTACATAGTTTGTATTTCAGCTTTAGACTCTTGTATGTGATTAGATGTGATGTTTTGTTAGAATTTCGCTATGTTATTTATGATTATCTCCGCTTATTTATGATTGAGTTAGACGTTTTTTCATGCCATGGGTCGACTTCGAGCCTCTCGGTGTTTCTTGTCCCGTGTCTCGATCCGAGCCTATGTCCGGGTCATGAAAAACGTGGTATCAGAGCATTAGGTTTTAAAGTTTCCTAGGGTGTCCAAAATCCGTTTTAGGTAGAGTCTTTTTTATGGGTGTGAATCACGCCACACTTATGACGAAGAGGCTACGAGACGTTTAGGAAATGTTTCCTTCTTTCATGATTTATGTCATGCGGTGAAATGTCTCTCTACCCTTATAACTCGTTTTATACGCGCTTGCAGAATTATGCCTCCTCACAAAGTTAATAGAAGGAGAAATGGCAACGAAAATGGCCACGAAGATGGAAATGGAGACGAGCACCAGCGGCCCCACCAGCCCATGCAGAGCACGTACCCGAGCCAGTTGCCCCTGTAGAGTTCAGGGCAGCCACTCAAATGTTAGCCTAGGCCCTATTTTCCCATGTCAATCAGCAGGTGGTAACGCATGTCCCTCAGAACAGGAATATGGCGGCAGCGAGGGTTAGAGACTTTCTGAGGATGAACCCTCCGAAATTCCTTGGATCAAAGGTGGACGAGGATTTACATGAGTTCATTGAGGAGATTTTGAAAGATCACTCAGATTATGGGGGGTAACTGGGGAGGAGTGTGCCGATTTGGCCTCATATCAGTTGAAGGGGGTCGTGCACATTTGGTTCAAACAGTGGAAGGATAGTAGGGCAGTCGGAGTAGGCCCTATCAGTTAGGATGAGTTCCATGTCGCGTTTCTAGATTGGTTCTTTCATCGTGAGATGAGGGAGCTGAAAGCGGCCGAGTTTGTGAATCTAAAGCAGGGAAAGATGACGATTCTGGAGTATGCCTTGGAGTTTACACGTCTGTCCATATATGCACCTGAGATGGTGTCGGATCAGAGGGCCCGTGTGAGGATCCACGAAAATGTATTGGGATTTGTGAGAAATTTATTGGTGGAATGGTATGAAGAAGGATATTGTGGAGTTCGTAGAAAAATGTTCAAACTGCTAGNTCTAGATTGGTTCTTTCATCGTGAGATGAGGGAGCTGAAAGCGGCCGAGTTTGTGAATCTAAAGCAGGGAAAGATGACGATTCTGGAGTATGCCTTGGAGGTTACACGTCTGTCCATATATGCACCTGAGATGGTGTCGGATCAGAGGGCCCGTGTGAGCAGGTTTGTACACGGGATATCAGACTCCTTGGTTAGGGATTGCCGGACCGCGATGCTTTCCAGGATATTGACTTTTCTCTGATAGTCCTGTATGCCCAGCAGATGGAGGCAGTACAGATGAGTGAGCAGGAGAGGGTGGCCAAGAGGGCCAGGACTGATAGCATTGGATTCTCCCACCAGAGGCCTAATGGGCACCTTCAGCAGTCCCACCAGAGATCTTCAGCCCCAGTGCCTTCAGCTATGAGTGTGCCATCCAGGTCCAGGCGCGATAATAGGGGACGAGCATCAAGCTCAAGAGGTCAGAGTAGCAGACCCACCGAGACTAGCCCTCCATAGTGTAGCATATGTGGTAGGAGACACGCAGGCCAGTGTTTCACGGGTACAGGTGCTTGTTTCGTGTGCGGGAAACCCAGAAACATGCTTAGAGATTGTCCGGCAGCCAGGCAGGGTAATGATAGGGGTCAAGGCTAAGCTTCTAGTTTAGAAGCTCCACCAGCACGCCTAGCTCAGCGGGGACATCTACTAGCATAGGTGGAGGACTACACCAAAACAGATTGTATGCCCTAGCCTCCTATTAGGATGTAATACCCCGGAATGCCTAAGACAAGACCCAAGATTTAAAAATGGAAAGTGGAAAAAATCTAGAAATTTTTCACAGAACAGGTCATGGTACGGATCGTTGGTAGCACCAGCGACCCATAGGATGCATTTGTGGTAAGGTTCTGGAAATGTCAGAGTTGGGAGTAACGGGTGTAGGAACGACTCGTTGTTTGATGTCACGAGTCGTTGGATGGAGTCTTCATGAGATTGGTCCTTGGTCAAGGGAGAAGGAACAATTCGTGGCACGACCTGTTTTAGGTAACAACAAGTAGTGGTCAGCAGTCATGAAAAGGGGTCCTAGGTTAAGGTAGTGATGACGACGACTGGCAGCAATGAGTCGTTGGGTCTAGCAATAACCCATCCTGTTCGGTTGTGGTGAGGGATCAGAGACCTGAACTCAGGTTCAAACAACGTGTGGTAAGGACAGACCCTAGGAGCTAATGACGGATCGTTCTATCGTCCGTTGTCACCAGCAGTTCAAAATTTTTAGGAAATTCATTAAAGGCATTTTCATCATTCTTAAGTCCTAAAGTCCTAAACTACGTCATTTAAGGCTCAAAATGCAGTGTTTTATGAAGGGAAAATATATCCTAGGCTCATTCACATCCATACATGCATATTGAAGGGGTTTAGGAGGTGATCAAGCTAGGTTTCTTCAAGCTTTCCTTCAATCTTTCATTGGGCTTTCAAGGAGTGGAAAATTCAGATCTTCCCCAAGTATGTAGGGTTATGAATAGGTGAATTCATTCACACCCATGCCCAATCTCTCTAAATCATGGAAATTCCTATGTTGATTATACAGGATTTTAATCCAATGCATGAAATTTCTAATTCTCTACATGAGCATGATCTAAATGAGTTTTTATTATTGAATTATGAGTCATGGGAATGTTTTACGTTGTTTTCCATAAAAAAAATCATGTTTCAAGTTTTATAAATTTAAATGTCCATTTATGAGAAGTTTATGAAAGTTGAGATTTGTGATGAATGTTCATGTATGATGAGATATTATTGATGAAAAGTATGTTTTCAAGTTACCCATGTTTATAATCATGATTTCAAGTGAATCAAGTATTTTTCAAGCATGTTAAGGTATTGGGTAATGCCCACATATTCAAGTATGATTTATGATTTATGATATGGATTTCATGATTGATCGATTTATGACGTTGGCCAATTAATGGCTAAACATGTATTTAAATGGGGATCAACGGTGTTAATGTTTATTTGGTCATGAATCTCATGAATGATGTTTATGATTACATAGGAGCCTAATGTGCATATTTTTGGGAGCAGTGTCTAGGATCTAGTTGCCCGGCATTCAAAGGACTACGTCGGTATCTCATAACTACGTGCCACCATAGGTTCATATTGATACATTACAATATTAATAGATCCCCTCTTTTGTGATATCACATACTGCACGTCCCTTACCTGGCAAGCTTGGGACGACTCTGCTTACTTGAGTGAGATAGTTGAGGCATCATGTAAGGCTCTACCATGATGGTGTCGGTTATGACAAGTCCTCCCATTGTTCCTTATGATTTATGCATGTTTATATTCATATTATTTTGGCTCAAGTTATGTTTGATGAAGCTTTTCTCCTATTATTATGATTTGACAGGTTTACAAATGTTTTGAAAAACCTTGAGTCTTATATTACATTATGCTATTTGTTTTATGAGCATGTTTTCCTACTCTTATGAACTTTTATGTATAATAATTATCCGTTTTACTTACCTTGCATGCTCGGCACATTCCTGCATACTTTATGTTGTATTATTTCATGATACAGGCTTCGATCTTCAGACCTAGTATCCTCATTAGCTCGTTGTCGGAGTTAGCATCAAGTTCATTGGTGAGTCCTCATCTATCAAGGACCAGTTGGTATCAGTTATCCTTTATGTTCAGTTTTCCATACTTATCGGGTTAGTTGGGGGTGTTGTCCCATCAACCCATCATATATGTTAGAGGCTTTCAGACTATATGTAGTATCTAGCTGTCATGTATGAAGTGTGATTCGCTTTCTACGTTATATCATGATTATGCTTCCACTATGTTATCATGTTGAGTATTCCCCTCTATTTTATTGAGTTAGATGTATGTTCATGTCATGGGACGACTTGGAGTCTCTGGGGGCTCCATGTCCCGTATCTCGAACCAGGCCTACGTTCGAGTCGTGACACAGGAGCAATAGGTCTCCCCAGATGTAGTCACTGGTATGTTACGAGTATTCCATATTGATGTATATGCATTGTTAGATCTATGGGATACTTTTTCTTTTGTGACGCCCTATGTTGCTATTAGATTTGGAGTCAGTCCTGAAATCTTATCAGAACCCTTCTCAGTCTCTACTCCAGTGGGTGATTCAGTTATAGCTAAACGGATGTATAGAAATTGCCCGGTCATAATCCTTCAGAAAGTCACCTCAGCGGATCTAGTAGGGTTAGCCATGATCGATTTTGGTGTTATCCTCAGCATGGATTAGTTATATGCATGTTATGCCTCAGTAAATTGTAGGACCCAAGCAGTATAGTTCAGATTTCCAGGTGAGCCAGTCTTAGAGTGGAAGAGTAGTTCAGTTGTACCTGTATCCAAAAGTCTTCCCAAATGATCTACCGGGAATCCCTCCCGAGCAGGAGATTGATTTTGGTATTGGCCTTCTTCCCGATATGCATCCAATATCTATTCCTCCTTAAAGAATGGCCCAGTTGAGTTAAAGAAGTTGAATAAGCAGTTGAAAGACCTTTTAGACAAGGGATTCATCAGACCGAGCAAATTCCCATGGAGTGCAGCAGTTCTCTTTGTCCAGAAGAAAGATGGTTCTCTTCGTATGTGTATTAATTATCGGTTATTAAACAAGGTCACCATCAAGAACAGGTATCCTCTTCCTAGGAATGATAATTTGTCAGCTTCAGGGTGCTAAGTTCTTTTCAAAGATAGATCTCAGATTCGGATACCATCAGCTCAAGGTTCAGGAGAGTGACATCCCAAAGAAAACCTTCAAGCCATTCTTGGATAGACATCCTTATATACTCTCAGAGCGAGGAGGAGCATGTCGCTCATTTGACGGTGGTGCTACAGTCTCTCAAGGATCGCCAATTATATGCTAAATTCAGCAAGTGTGAATTTTAGTTGAATTCAATGCATTTTTGGGCCATGCTGTTTCAAGTGAGGGTATAAAGGTAGACTCTCAAAAAATAGAAGCGGTGAAGAATTTTCCTAGACCGGTGAATCCTTCGGATATCAGGAGTTTCTTGGGCTTAGCTGGTTATTATCGGAGGTTTATTGAGGGTTTTTCATCTATTGCAGTGACATTGACAAAATTGACCCAAAAGAAAGTGAAGTTCCAATGGTTGGAGGCTTGTGAGAGGAGCTTCCAAGAGTTGAAGACTCGACTCACCTCAGCACCGGTGTTAACCCTACCGGAGGGTACCAATGGGTTTGTCGTGTATTTATGCTTCAAGAATCGGCCTTGGTTGTTTATTGATGCAGCACGGTGAGGTTATAACATATTCTTCTAGACAACTGAAGGTCTATGAAAAGAATTACCTTACTCATGATCTTGAATTGGCGGTGGTGGTATTTTCCTTGAAGATTTGGAGACACTATTTGTATGGAGTCCACGTAGATGTGTTTACGGACCACAAAAGCCTAAAATATGTGTTCACCCAAAAGGATCTAAATCTGCATCCAAGAAGGTGGTTGGAGCTACTCAAGGATTATGATATGAGTGTCCTTTACCATCCGGGCAAGGCTAATGTAGTATTTGACGCTCTTAGTAGGTTTCTATGGAGAGTGTGCCCCATGTAGATGAGGAGAGAAAGGAGCTGGTGAAGGATGTGCATCGGCTTGCATGGTTGGGAGTTCGTTTGGTTGACTCGATCGATGTTGGTGTTATAGTTCAGAATGGATCAGAATCATCCTTGGTGACTGATGTGAAGGCTAGAAAAGACGAAGATCCCATTTTTGGTAAAGTTGGAGGAAGCTATTCAAAATCAGAAGGTAGAGGTCTTCTCCAAAGGGGGAGATGGTGTGCTTCAATATCAGGGTCACTTGTGTGTTCCGGATGTTGACGATTTGAGAGATCGGATGTTGCATGAGGCTCATGTTTCTAGATACTCTATACATCCAGGTGCCACCAAGATGTACCGTGACCTATGGGAAGTCTATTGGTGGAATGGCATGAAGAAGGACATTATAGAACCAGGAGGTGTGCTTCAAGACATCAGTATTCCTACGTGAAAATGGGAGGAGATCAGTATGAATTTCATCACATGTTTGCCTCGCGCTTGTCGACAGTATGACTCCATTTGGGTGGTCATGGACAAGTTGACCAAATCTGCTCATTTTCTTCCGATCAAAACTACTGATTCAGCGGAGGATTTTGTCAAACTATATATTCGAGAGCTAGTTTAGTTGCATGGAGTGCCCTTGTCCATCATATCAGACAGAGGTACTCAGTTTACCTCCTAGTTTTGGAGATCATTTCAAAATGGACTTGGTACTCAGGTCAAGCTTAGTACGGCGTTTCATCGACAAATTGATGTCCAGGCGGAGCGAACTATTCAGACTCTCGAGGATATGTTAAGAGCATGTGTGATTGACTTTAAGGGAAGTTGGATGATCATTTGTCTCTCATTGAGTTTGCGTATAACAACAGTTATCATTCCAGCATTCATATGACACTGTTGGAGGCTCTCTATGGGAGAAGATGTAGATCATCTATTGGTTGGTAAGAAGTAGGGGAACCTGCGATGATAGGACTGGATTCAGTCCATGAGGCCATGGAGAAAGTGAAGCTTATAAGGGATAGGCTAAAAATAGCTCAGAGTCGCCCAAAGTCCTATGCTGATGTGAGAAGGAGAGAACTTGAGTTTGAAGTCGATGATTTGGTGTTTCTAAATGTATCTCCCATGAAGGGAGTGATGAGGTTTGAAAGAAAGGGAAACTTAGTCCCCATTATATTGTCCTATACCGGATTGTGAAACGGGTTGGCAAGGTAGAATATGAGTTGGAGTTGCCCTCAGAATTAGTTTCAATTCATCTAGTTTTCCATATATCGCTCTTAAAGAAGTGTTTGGGCGATCCAGCTCTAGTTGTTCCAATGGACAGTGTCGGTGTGAAAGACAGCCTTAGTTATGAAGAGGTTCCGGTGGAAATACTATATCGGTAGATTCGTAAGCTAAGGAACAACGAAGTAGCTTCAGTCAATGTTTTATGGAGGAATCTGCATATTGAGGGAGCTACGTGGGAAGCCGAAGCAGATATGATGGCTAAATACCCACATCTATTCCCTTCCGGCTTAAATTCAGCTTAAGGTATCAGTTTCTTCCTTAATACTCTATTCAGTTTCATGCTCAGCTCATGTACCTCAGTTTCTTTCATGAAAATGGATGTATGTGTGATTCTAGAATTGAATTCAGTCATGTATTTCAATTCGGAGTCAGTCACTTCGTCAATTTTTCAGCATGCATGTTCAGTATTTGAATATGGGGATTGCATCTCTCTGTTTTTCGTATGTTTACCCACATTCGAGGACGACTGTTCCCAAGGGAGAGATATTGTAATACCTTGGAAGTGCCTAAGACTAAACCTGGGACAAAAATGAAAAGTAGCAGAAATTTGGATAATTTTCTTAGAATGGGTCGTTGTACAAGTCGTTGGGGGGACTAATAACCCGTTATATGTACCCGTGATAAGATATTGCAGGTCTGGAGTTGGGAGTAATGGGTCTAGGAACGACTCGTTGTTTGATGTAATGGGTGGTTAGACGTGAGATATTGTGAGGTGGGTCTAGTTCAGGGAGAAAATAATGAATCACGTGATGACTCGTCGTTGGAAGCAACGAGTCATTGTAAGTGCCCGTTGGGAGGAATCTCGGGAGATGGGCAGTGGTGTCAACAGATGGTTACCACGATTCGTTGGAGATGGGTATGACTCATAGAACCTATCGTGGTATCAGGTTTGGGGTTAGGTGTTCAGGGTGTAAAAAAGAAGGGTGTAACGGTCCGTTCTAACGCCCGTTGTCACTGGCAGAGCAGTTTTTTCAAGAAATTCATTAAGGGTATTTTCATCATTCCTAAGCCTTAAGGTCCTAAACTACGTCGTTTTAAGCTCGAAATAGAGTGTTTAAGAGGTGTTATGTCATTCTAAACCTATTGTAGTTCATGCATGCAAGCTTAGGGGTTTTGAGAGGTGATCAAGTTTAGTTTTCTACAAGTTCTTCCTAAATTCTCGTTGGGCTATCAAGGAAGTGTGAGAATTAGATCCCTTCAGGTATTTAAGGCTATGAATGGGTGCAATTGGCCACACCCATGCCCAATTTCCCTCTCAATTCATGATGTTCTAATTGATGATTCCATAGGGTTCTTACCCAATGCATGAGTTCTTAAGTTTTATTCATGGGTGTGATCTAAGCATGTTTTAAATGATGAATTATGATTAATGGGAAGATTTTACAATGTTTTAAATTATAAATTATGTTTTCAAGTTTTCTAAACTATGAGGCCAATCCATGAATGTTCATGAAAGTTGAGATCTATGAGATATATGTTCAAGTAGATGAGATGTTTATAATAACATTTGATTTCGATATACCCATGTTTAAGTTCATGTTTTCAAAGTGAATCAAGTTGATTTCAAGAATGTTAAAGTATTGGGCAAGCCCATATGATCAAGTATGCTTTATGATTTCATGAATTAGCTTACTAAATGGTATTGGAGTCAAGACTCCCATTATTTTCAGCTTGTGGTATAGTTTGAGCCAAGGCTCCTCATGTTATTATTTCTGATTATACATGTATGTTATTTATTCAGCTTCGTCACTGGACGATGGTCAGCATCATTGAAAAACGATGGAGAGCATATACATGTTTTTGGGAGTAGTGTCTAGCACCGAGTAGGCTAAGGGTCAGTCAACCCTGTCCCTCAGAACTACGCGCCAACGTAGGTTTACTTTTATATTTTGAGACCTCCCTTGGAGGTTTCCCCTACTCCCAAGGGCCTTGAGCTTGATATCGATATCATGGTAGTGTCCTTATCCCTGGCAAGTCTTTGGACGGCTCTACCTACTTCAGCGTGATAGTCGGGACCATATAAGCTCTATCGTGGTAATGTCAGTTATATGACGAGTCTCCCATTGTTCCTCATGATTTCAGTTAAGCATGTACATCAGTCATGATGTTATGTTTTTAGCAGGTTTGACCCGATGTTCAGTTTTACTTATGATTATCAGTTTTTAGCTTTGGGTCAATTGATTTAGTTATGATGTTCAGTTATGTTTAGATCACGGTTTCAGAAAATAGCATGCAAGCCCTACTCTCAGAATCTTATCTTTATTATGTTTTATATTATGCATGATTTAATGATTTTTACTTACTTAAGTGGTTCTACTTACCTTGCATACTCGGTATATTCCACGTACTAACCGCATACTCTATGTTATATCATTTCATGATACAGGATCCGATATCCATGCTCAGTCCCATCACTAGTTCAGATTCTCGGGAGTTAGCTTTCCTCAGTTGTAATTGGTGAGTCCTCATCTTTTGAGGGCCCTTCTTATCAGTTTTATTATGTCTTTTTAGTTTTCAGATATTAGTGAGATAGTTGGGGTCTTGTCCCATCAACTCGTCGGTGATATAGGCTTTTTGGACAAAGTTTGTATTTTAACTTCAGACTCTTGTATGTGATTAGATGTTATGTTTTGTTAGACTTCCACTATGTTATTTATGGTGATCTCCGCTTATTCGTGATTGAGTTAGACGTGTGTTTATGCCATGGGTCGACTTGGAGCCTCTCGGGGTTCCTTGTTTCGTGTCTCAATCTGGGCCTATGTTCGGGTCGTGATAGGATAGGTACCGGTGGTATGCCAGTGACTCACATGTGAGGCCTTTTTCAGGAGGGAAAAATCATCCAGCACGAGATTTGAGGAGCAATTTTTAACCTATTTTTAGAAAGTACTGAATATTCCATTCCAGATTTATAGAGTTAAGGAAGGAAATATTGAATATCTTTTCTTCTTTTTGTTCCTCAAGGTACAAACCACCACTGAAGACAATTTTAACCTTGTTATTTACTCTTAATGATGAATTTTATGAATTTGTTTGTCAATATGCTTTTGTATTATTCATCTATGAGTAGCTAGATATTTTGCTAGGGGTACGTGCATGATTGGAGATAGATTGGATTGGGTATGGCTATATTAATCTTGTAGTTACTCATTTAGTATAATTATGTTGTTGTTTCCCAAATTATAATTGAGTTACTCATAGTTGCAAATGTGGGTTATGTCTACTTATTTCATTTTTTTCTTGAAAAAGGAAAACTGAATATGGGTGAGAAAGCAATGGTAGGCAATTGGGTCTTGAGTGTGTGGGGTTGGGCTAGAGATAGCCAAAATCCATAGTCATACACTCATTAGAGATTTGAGGCTAGAGATAGCTCAAATCTTGCCTAAGCTATAGTGGATTAATTAATTGAGGCCTTAGGGTTTGAGAAAACTCAAGGAATAGAGCACCCAATTTGTTGAAAAACATCAGGTGTCACTTTATCCATAGTTATTTATGCTTATGAGTAATAATTTGATTTTCTAGTTAATCCCCATCCAATCGAACCCCCATCAGTAGCACACCCCTGGCTCTTGCTCATAATTGTTGATTCAATTTGGTTGCCTTGATCTCTTGATAGCTGATTTTAATTCAAATTGTGATTTTATTTTTCCCCCCAGTATTTTTATTTTTATTTTAAATGCATGAATGCAATTTTAGTTCAATACAATAGACAACTTTTACGTTATTAAATCGCTATTCCCTGTGGATTTGACCCCAACTCTTAGTTGGGTATTTATATTGCGAAGATCATTTACACTTCCTCCTCGTGAGGAGTGGCTTTGACCGTCATTGGATTTCCATGTGCACATGTTTTGTATGTGAAAAGAAAGGGGGTTCTACCTTTAAAATAAACTATTTAAAGCCTAATGACCATTGTAGTTTGTCCTAAGTTTCTTTTATTCTAAGTGCTTGTTATAGTATAGCTTTGTGTATTGCTTGAGGACAAACAAATGTTCTATGTTGAGGGTGTTGATGTGTCGAAATTTGACGGCACATTTGACGCTTTTAACCATGAATAAATGCAAGTTCTTAAGCAACTTTAGTTATATTTGATTGTTCTTGTGTCTTATGTACAGGAAAATAGACTAAGGCCAAAGATGGTGTGGAGTGTGTTGAAAGGACCAAGTGATAGCCTAATTAATAGGCCATCGATCATGTGATGGGCCATTATGTTCAGCTTCAAGCTTAAACAGTCTATCATGCAGATGGCCAATCTAACAGCTAGTCAACCATCTAAAAGAGCATCATTTACAGCATCAAGCCTAAGCAGAAGTAGTTGCAAACTGGAAAAACACTGATGTCATGACCCGAATATAGGCACGGATCTAGACACGGAACCTAGAATCATAAATGTCTCCAAGTCGACCCATGACATGAACATGATAACTAAAGTTCAACATAAATAATACGGAAATCTAACATCTAAAATAGCGAAAGACAGAATATCTAAAACTTCCGGACAATGGAATACATAACACTGAATTTGAAGCAAAAAGCATAACTATATCTGATAAGCCTCTACATACATGACAAGCTGATGGGACAAGACCCCAACTAGCTCACTAACTGTCTGAAACTAGAACTAGCAATCATACAACTAAATGAAGGTCCTCGAAGGATGAGGACTCACCAACTGCTCGCTAACTGAATTCTGATGATCGACTAATGAAGAGACTAATCCTGAATTCTGATGATCGACTCTTTTTCACATCGAGCGCGTCCGCAAGTGTACGGGTCATGCAAGTAATATAGTGGCTCTTTTTAAGAACCGGATTGTCGAACCCACAGGGACTAGACCCATTACTCTAACTATCCATTTCTAGTG
>JACEIK010000299.1:147018-201364 GCA_018107945.1 Datura stramonium | reverse complement strand
CAAATCGTAGTATCGCATGAGTATCTGGTTTTAACTCTATGTTGCTCCTAGAGAAATTTCAGAATATTTCGTTGACCAAAACTAGACTTAATTAATCTCCGTCGAAAATATAACCAACACTTTAGGTATTTAAGATCACACTAGAAATGGATAGTTATAGGAATGGGTCCAGTCCCTGTGAGTTCGACATTCCGGTTCTTAAAAAGAGCCACTATATTACTTGCACGACCCGTACACTTGCGGACGCGCTCGATGCGGGCGACGTCACCCAGCAGATGGAGGCGGTACAAGTGAGTGAGCGGGAGAGAGAGGCTAAGAGGGCCACGACTGATAGCTTCAGATTCTCCCAGTAGAGACTTAGTAGGCACCTCCAGTAGTCCAACCAGAGATCTTTAGTCCCAACGTCGTTATCTATGAGTGTGCCATCTAGATCCAAGCGCGACCAGAGGGACGAGCATTAGGCTCTAGAGGTCAGGGTAGCAGAACCGTAGAGTCCAGCATTCAAAAGTGTGGCAGGTGTGGTCAGAGACACACGGGTCAGTGTTTGGTAGGTTTAGGTGCTTGTTTCGGGTGTGGGAGGCCCAAACATATGCTCAGAGATTGTCTAGCAGCTAGACAGGGCAATGACAGGGGCCGAGGCCCAGCCTTCAGTTCAACAGCTCCACCAGCACACCCAACTTAGTAGGGGGCATCTACTAGTGTGGGTGGGGTTCAACGCCAAAAAAGATTCTATGCCCTAGAATCTCATCAGGAGTAGGAGGTTTGGCCAGATGTAGTCACCAGTATGTTATGAGTATTCTACCTTGATGTATATGCATTGCTAGATCCAACGCCTCCTTTATCTTTTGCGTTGCCCTATGTTGCTAGTAGTTTTAGAGTCATTCTCAAAATCCTATCAGAACACTTCTTAGTCTCTACTCCAGTCGGTGATTCAGTTATAGCTCGATGGGTATATAGAAATTTCCCTATCATAGTCCTTTAGATAGTCACCTTCGAAGATTTAGTAGAGCTACCCATGACCGATTTTGATGTTATCTTTGGGATGGATTGATTACATGCATGTTATGCCTCAAGAAATTGTAGAACCCATGCAGTAGAGTTAAGATTTCCAGGTGAGCCAGTCCTAGAGTGGAGGGGTAGTTCAGTTGTGCCTGTAGGTCGCTTCATTTCCTACCTTAAGGCTAGAAAGATAATTTCCAAAAGTTGTGTGTACCATCTATTTAGGGTTAAGGATGCTACATTCGAAACCCCGACTATCCAGTCAGTTCCTGTAGTGTGTAAGTATCAAGAGGTGTTTTTAGATGATTTATTGGGAATCCCTCCCGAGGGTGAGAACAACTTTGGTATTAACCTTCTTCCTAGTACGCAGCCTATATCTATTCCTCCATACAGAATGGCTCTAGCTGAGCTAAAGGAGTTGAAGGAGCAGTTGAAAGACCTCTTAGACAAGGGTTTCATTAGACCTAGCAAATCCCCGTGGGGTGCACCAGTTCTCTTTGTCTGCAAGAAGGATGGTTCTCTTCATATGTGCATTGATTAATTGCAATTGAACAAAGTTACCATTAAGAATAGGTATCCTCTCCCTAAGACTGATGATTTGTTAGACCAGCTCTAGGGTGCCAAGTGTTTCTCAAAGATAGACCTCAGATCTGGATACCATCAGCTCAGGTTTCGAGAGAGTGACATTCCGAAGCGATCCTTCAGGACTCGGTATGATCCCTATGAGTTTGTAGTCAAGTCTTTTGGACTAACGAATGCTGCTGCAACTTTTACGTATTTGATGAACAGGGTGTTCAAGCCATACTTGGATATGTTCATGATTGTGTTCATAGATGACATCCTTATATACTCTTGGAGCGAGGAGGAGCATGCCTTTCATTTGAGGGTGGTGCTATAGACCTTGGAGGATCGCCAGTTGTATGCTAAATTCAGCAAATGTGAGTTTTGGCTGAACTCGGTGGCATTTTTGGGTCATGCAGTGTCAAGTGAGGGTGTATAGGTGGACTCTCAAAAGATAGAAGCGGTGAAGAATTGGCCTAGACCAGTTAGTACTTTGGATGTCAGGAGTTTCTTGGGTTTAGCTGGTTACTATCGAAGGTTTGTTGAAGGGTTTTCATCCATCGCAGCACCATTGTCTATGTTGACCTAGAAGAAAGTGAAGTTTCAATTGTTAGAGGCTTGTGAGAAGACCTTCCAAGAGTTGAAGACTCAACTCACCTCAGCACCGGTGTTGACCCTACCTGAGGGTACTAATGGGTTTGTGGTATATTATGACGACTAGAGGATTAGCCTTGGTTGTGTACTCATGTAGAACAGTAAAGTTATAACCTATGCTTCCAGGCAGCTGAAAGTCCTTTAATAGAACTATTCGACTCACGACCTCGAGTTGGAGGCAGTAGTATTTGCCTTGAAGATTTGGAGATGTTATCTATATGGTGTCCATGTGGATGTGTTTATGGACCACAAAAGCCTACAGTACGTGTTTACCCAGAAGGATATAAATCTACGTCAGAGGAGGTGGTCGGAGCTTCTTAAGGATTATGATATGAGTGTCCTCTACCATCCGGGAAAGTCTAATGTGGCGGCAGAGGCTCTTAGAAAACTTTCCATCTAGAGTGTATCCCATGTAGACGAGGAGAGGAAAAAGTTGGTGAAAGATGTGCATCGGCTTGCACAGTTAGGAGTTTTCCTTATTGACTCGACAGATGGTGGTGTAATTGTTCAGAATGGGTCAGAATCATCCTTAGTGATTGAAGTTAAAGCTAGGCAATACGAGGATCCTATTTTGGTAATGTTGAAGGAAGCCGTTCAGAATCAAAAGGTAGAAGTCTTCTCCAAAGGGAGAGATGGTGTGCTTCGATATCAGGGTCGCTTGTGTGTTCTGGATGTTGGTGATCTTAGGGAGTGGATGTTGCATGAGGCTCATTTTTCAAGATATTTCATACATCCAGGTGCCACAAGATATACTGTGATCTACGGAAAGTCTATTGGTGGAATGGCATGAAGAAAGATATAGCAGAGTTTGTGGCTAAGTGCCCGAATTGTCAACAAGTGAAGGTTGAGCATCAAAGACCTGGACGTGTGCTCCAAGACATTACCATCCCTAATTGGAAGTGGGAGGAAATCAATATGGACTTCATTACAGGGTTTCCACGTACACGCCGACAGTATGACTCTATTTGGGTGATTGTAGACAGGTTGACTAAGGCAGCTCATTTTCTACCGGTCAAGACTATCGATTCAGTGGAGGATTATGCTAAGTTATACATTCAGGAGTTAGTTCGGTTGCATGGAGTGCCCTTTTCCATCATATAAGATAGAGGTACTCAATTTACCTCCTAGTTATGGAGATTGTTTCAGAAGGGACTTGGTACTCAGGTCAAGCTTAGCACAACATTTCACCCACAAACAGATGGTCAGGCTGAGTAGACCATTCAGACCCTTGAGAATATGTTGAGAGTGTGCGTGATTGATTTCAAAGGTATTTGGGATGATCATTTGCCTCTCATTAAGGTTGCAAATAACAACAACTACCCTTCTAGCATTCAAATGGCCCCATTTTAGGCTCTTTATGGGCGGAGGTGTAGATCACCAATTGGTTGGTTTAAGGTCAGTGAAACTACATTGATAGGTCCAGATTCAGTCCATGAGGCAATGGAGAAAGTTCATTTTATAAGGGACATGTTGAAAATAGCTCAAAGTTGCCAAAAGTCCTATGTGGATGAGAGGAGGAGGGAGCTTGAGTTTGAAGTTGATAATTGGGTCTTTCTGAAGGTATCTCCCATGAAGGGAGTGATAAGATTCGAAAAGAAAGGGAAACTCTATCCCCATTATGTTGGTCCGTACCGGATTGTGAGACGTGTTGGCAAGGTGGCCTATGAGTTGGAGTTGGCCTCAAAATTGGCTTCAGTTCATCTAGTTTATCATGTATCGCTCTTAGAGAAGTGTTTAGGTGACCTGGCCTTGGTTGTTCTGGTGGAGAGCGTAGGTGTGAAGGATAGCCTAAGCTATGAGGAAGTTCAGGTGAAAATACTTGATCGTTATGTTTGGAAGCTAAGAAATAATGAAGTGACCTCAGTCAAGGTATTCTGGAAGAATCAGCATGTTGAGGGAGCTATGTAGGAAGCCAAAGCAGATATTATGTCTAGATACCCGTATCTATTCCTTTCCGGCTCCGCTTCAGCTTAAGGTACCAGTTTCCTCCTTAGTACTCTATTCAGTTTCATGTTTAGTTTATGTGTTCCAATTTCTTTCATGTCAATGTATGTATGTGTGATTCATGAATTCAGTCCAGTCATGTATTCTAGTCCGGAGTCAGTTACTCCGTCAGTTTGCAACTTTAGATGCTCAGTATTTGAGATGCCAGTCCTTTTCCCCAGCTTTCAGTATGTTCATTCACATTCGAGGATGAATGTTCCCAAGGGGGAGATATTGTAATACCCGAAAGTGCCTAAGACTAGAATTAGGAATTGGAAATGAGAAGCAACAGAAATCTGAAATTTTTGCCTCAGGACGATTGAGGGTACGAGTTGTAGGAAGGACCCAAGACCTGTAGATACCACCCATGGTTAACAATTATGAGGGGAAGAGTTGGAACAACGGGCCTTGTAATGACCCATTAGAAGATGGTATGACTCGTAGGTAGGAGTCGTGGGTTGGTTCTGGAATAGTCAGGGGTGGTTAGTATGAGTCGTGGCACAACTCGTTGTGGGAGACAATGAGTCATTGTAAGTGCCCGCGGGAAGGGTAGGGAAAATTCCCCAGTCTAGTAACGGATGGAACCCACGACTCACTAGAGGAAGGTACGAGTCGTGGTGTAACTCGTGGGATGTACAGATGTAGTTTCATCAGAGGCAGTAACGACAGGATCTGACATATCGTGGTTTGATGTAATGACTTATCATGTTGAGTCATGGAATTAGGACCTGAGAAAGGAAAGACGAGGAAGAGGAGTAACGGTCAGTCACCAGGAGTCGTGGTAGCAAGGTACAACTCGTGGTACCACTCATTGTCACTGGCAGTGCAGTTTTTCCAAGTTTTTCATTAAGGATATTTTCGTAATTCCTAATACCTAAGGTCCTAAACTACATTATTTTAATCTTAGTTAGCATGGTTTAAAGGATGTTAAACCTATTCTAAGCATTCCCACTCCATGCATGAAACTGAGAACCTTTCCTTGGAGATCAAGCTTGAAGAATTTCTCCAATCTCTTGCCAAATTCTCTTGGGCATTTAAGAGGAAGTGTAAATCTAATTTACCAGGTATGTAGGGTTATAACTGGGTGTATTCATTCACACCCATGCCCAATCCCTCTTCAATTTCATGTAATTCTAGTTGATTAATCTATGGGGTTTTAACCCAATATGTGAATTCTCTAAATATCATGGGTATAATCTATACATGATTCTAATGTTGAATTATAATTAATGGGAATATTTTACAATGTTTTCAATTACAAATTATGTTTTCAAGTTTTACAAATTATAATGCCCATCCATGGAAGTTCATGAAAGTTGAGATATATGATATATGTATTCAAGCATGATGAGATGTATGTCATGAAAGTACGATTTCAAATTACTCATTCCCATGTTCATGTTTTTGAATGATCAAGTCTATTTCAAGCATATTTAATGATTGGGAAAGCCCATATAATCAAGTATGTTTCATGATTTATCTAAATTTCATGTAATTAGCTTACCACATGGTTTTGGAGTCTAGACTCCCACTCTTTTCAGCTTGTGGTATGGTCTGAGCCAAGGCTCCTCATGTTATGATTTCAGATTTATGCATGTTTGTTATGAGTCAGCTTCGTCACTGGATAATGGTCAGCTTTATTGAGAAACAATGGAGAGCATATGCATGTTTTTGGGAGTGTCTAGCACCGAGTAGGCTAAGGGTTAGTCAACCCTGTGCCTCAGAACTATGCGCCAACGTATGTTTACATATATACTTTGGGACCTCTCTTGTGAGCTTCCCCTGTCCCAAAGGGGCCTTGAGCTTGATATCGACATCATGGTAGCGTCCTTATCCCTGGCAAGGCTTTGGACGTCTCTGCCTACTTGAGTGTGATAGTCGGGACCACATAAGCTCTATCATGGTAATGTCAGTTATATGATGAGTCTCCCATTGTTCTTTATGATTTCAGTTAACCATTTTCATTAGTCATAGTATTATGTTTTCAGCAGGTTTGACTCAATGTTCAGCTTTACTTATGATTATTAGTTTTTTAGCATCCAGTCATTAGATTCAGTTATGATATTCAGTTATGTTCAGATCATGATTTCAGAAAATAGCATGCAAGCCTTACTCTCAGAATCTTATCTTGACTATGTTTTCATGATATGCATGATTTATGATTTTATTTACGTAGTGGTTTTACTTACCTTACATACTTGGTATATTCCACGTACTGATCATATACTCTATGTTGTATCGTTTCATGATACAGGCTCAGATATCTAGGCTCAGTCCTGCCAGTAGCCAAACTCTCAGTATTAGCATCTTCCATTCTCAATTGGTGAGTCCTAATCTTTCATGGGCCCTTTATAAGTTGTATTGAGTATTTTCAGTTTCAGACTATAATGAGTTAGTTGGGGTCCTGTCCCATCAACTCGTCAGTAGTAGAGGCTTTTCAGATATAACATGTATCAAGTTTCAGCCTTATTTACATATTCATATGTTATGATATTTTCAGACTTCCGCTTTATTATACATGTTAGACTTCCACTTTATTATGTTGATTTTAGATATCATGTTCATTCCATGGGTCGACTTGGAGCCTCTCGGGGTTCTTTGTCCAGTATCTCGATCCAGGCCTATGATCGGGTAGTGACAATGAGCTATCTTGGAGAAATCCTTAATAAAACAATGGTAAACTCAAGCATTCCCGAGGAAACTCCTAATACCCTTTACTATGCTTGGCGACGGTAACTAAGCAATGGCATTGATCTTAGCTTGATCTACCTCAATTTCTTTCTCAGAGATTTTGTGCCCCAATACAATCTCTTCTTTACCATCGAATGACATTTTTCTCTATTGAGGACCAAGTTTGTCTCCTCGCATCTCTTCAATACCTCTTCTAGGTGTACCAAACAATCTTCAAATGAATCCCCCACAACTGAGAAGTCATCCATAAATATTTTCATAGTGTCCTCCACCATATCTGAAAAGATGGACGTTATACATCTTTGGAAAGTGGTGGGGGCATTGCAAAGACCAAAAGGCATCCTCATGAATGAAAACGTCCCGTAGGGACATGTAAAAGTTGTTTTCTTTTGATCCTCAAGTGTAATAGAGATTTGATTGTACCTTGAGTATCTATCCAAGAAACAATAATATTCTTTTCCAGCCAAGCGATCTAGCATTTGGTCAAAGAAGGGCACAAGGAAGTGATCTTTCTTTGTCCAACAGTTTAACTTACGGTAATCCATGTAAACTCTCTATCCGATAACTGGACAGGTTGCAATTAATTCATTCTTTTCATTTAGGACAACCGTAATGCCCCCTTTATTTGGCACACACTGTACAGAACTTACCCAACTATTTTCGGTAATAGGATATACCACTCCTGCATCTAGCCATTTAATAATTTCGTTCTTGACCACCTCTTTCATAGGTTGATTTAGACGTCTCTGATGCTTGACTGATGGTCTACAATTCTCTTGAAGATTAATCTTGTGAGTGTAAATGCCTAGAGGAATATCGATAATATTAGCTATTGACCACCCTAAGACTCGAATATGCCTTTTCGATACCACTATGAGTTTTTCTATCTAGTTAGGAGTGAGCTTTGCTGAAATAATGACTGGAAGTGTTTCATTTTCCCCAAAATATGCATATCTCAATGGTTAAGTAAGCGTTTGAGTTCCAAACTCGAAGGTACAACAATGGATGGTTGTGAAGGTGGGGTTGTTCGATTCATGAGGTCGAGGTCGAGTTTCCTCAGTTGAAAGGTATAAGTTCCTATCCCTTTGTTCAGTTGACACACCTACTCCCATCTTCTTCCATCTCCCATCCAAATGTTTCTTCATCCATGTTGGGTTGGGGTGTGAATCTTTTGTTTCCTTTGTTACATGTTGTTATACCCCAGGAACCCAAGGATCAGACTGGGAGTCAAACGGGGAAAATATGGAAAAATGTTGCAGCAGGGTAGGATGAGTCGTTAGACGACTCGTGAGGAGACCCCACGAGTTGTCAAGTGGCTCGTGGGAAGGCTGGGATGAGCTGAGGAGTTGATGTCCCCACCGGCATGGGAACGACTCATGGTCAGCTACCACGAGTCGTCAGGTCAACTGTGGGGTGAGGTGGAGGATTAAATAGGAGGTCTGACCAGTGTACCTAATTGATGGGACCCCACGAGTCGTGGCCTGTCCCAACGACTCGTGAGGTGGGACGTGAGCAAGCCTATGGACTTTTAATGGAGGATGAGGCTGTGTACTTGACGGGAAACACGACGAGTCATTGCGCGTCTTGATGAGTCGTCGGGTCACCTGGAAGTTATATTCTGCGAATTAGTAAGGGCCTTCTCGTAATTTCCTGAACTCCTAAGGCCTAAACTATGTCCTTTTAAGGTCGAAATAGGGTCTTTTAAGGGGGATTAGTCCATGTTAAGCATCATTTTATGCATGCAAGAGTTAGAGAGGGGAATAGAAGGTGATTCAAGTGTTCTTCCTCAAATTCTCCAAATTCCATCTTGGGCTTTCAAGGGGAAATTAGAACAAGGTGTTCCTAGGTATGTAGGGTTTAGAATGGGTGAATCCCATTGCACCCATACCCAAATTTCATTTTAAATCATGAATCCTCCTATTCAAGTTCTATGGGGTTTTACCCAAATGCATGAAAATGTGATTTTTCTTTATGTGTATGATTTAATTGAGTTTTAATTATTGAATTGTGAATGATGGGCAGGTTTTATATTATTTTCCTTAAAATCATGTTTTAAGCTTTTAAAATCTAAAATGCCCATTGATGAAAGTTCATGAAGGTTATGATTAAGGTTATGATTTATGATGAATATTCAATATTTTGAGTACATTGATGAAGAAAAATCTTGATTTCAAGTTACCCATGTTTATGAGCATATTTTTTAAAGAATTGAGTATGTCAAAGTATTGGGCAATGCCCACATCTTGAAGAATGATTTAAGATTTATGAAACAAATTATATGATTTATCGATTTATGATGTTGGCCGATTAAAAGGGTCCTTGATTCTTGGCTAAGAATGTTTTAAAGGGGATCAATGATGATAAATGCTTATATTTGTTCATGAATCTGTAATGCATGACTTTATGTTTACGTATGGTTTCATATGCATGTTTTGGAGCCGTTTCTAGCACCGAGTAGCCCGACGTTCAAAGGACTATGATGGTGTCTCATAACCACGTGCCACCGTGGGTTTAATGATAATGATCCGAAAATGTGATATCACGACTAATGCACGACCCTTCCATGCAAACCAGTGGTCCGCCCGTCCACTTGAGTGAGATAGTTAGAGCATCATGAAAGGCTCTACCATGATGGTGTCGGTTATGACGAGTCCTCCCATTGTTCCCCATGTCTTATGCATTTTTATGTTTATGTTATTGGCTTAGGTTATT
Source organism: Datura stramonium (assembly GCA_018107945.1). Classification (NCBI taxonomy): domain Eukaryota; kingdom Viridiplantae; phylum Streptophyta; class Magnoliopsida; order Solanales; family Solanaceae; genus Datura; species Datura stramonium. Next base: position 191,764 of record JACEIK010000299.1, on the reverse strand, counting down.
TTTTGATAAAGTTTACTTACGATTATGATTATGAACGCTTTATAAATGATTTGAAAGCCTTAAGCCTTATGTTTTCTTACGAAGTTTATGATATATGCATGATGTCATTCTCCTACGTTTACTTATGAATTTTATTTTACTTTTAAATGTCCATTTTACTTACCTTGCATACTGCACATTCCACATAATCGACCACATACTTTATGTTGTATCGTTTATGGTATAGGGTTCCGCATCGTGTGCCCATCCTCATCCCACCATCTCAGCTCGTCTAAGCTATTGGTGAGTCCTCATGTTCCGAGGGCCGTTTGATAGACTTTCATGTTATTTATGTTTCAATATTGGTCGGGTTAGTTTGGGATGTTGTCCCATCAACCCATCTTATGTAGTAGAGGCTTTCGGGACAGATATAGAACTCAACTTATGTATATGCCTAGTACTTCCTGCTGTTACGCTATGTTCACGTTTCCGCTATATTTTTATGCTACATTCCATTTTATTGGAATGAAGAATAGATGTGGTTGCATGTGCCATGGTCGACTTGGGGTCTCAGTCCCTTGTCCTGTCTATGATCCGGTGTACATTCGAGTCGTGATAAAACCTTGTATTAGAGAAATAGGTTTGAAGTGTCCCGTATATCTAAAAGCCGCTACAGAGTCTTTTTCATGGGTGTGAAGCGTGCTACACTTATGACGAAGAGGCTAATGAAGTTTAGGAAACGTGCCCTTCTTTCATGTTCTATGTCGTATGATGAAAAGTATCTCTATCCTTCTAATTCTGTGCATTCACTATTGCGTAATTATATTCCTAGAAGAATGAAACGGAAGGAGGAATGGAAATGATAAAGGCCACGAGGTAATGACCATGGGCATCAGCAAGTCCCACCCGCCTTAGGAGCCCCAAGCACTGCAGCCAGCTACCCACGCTTGAGTTTCGGCGGTTATTCTGATATCATGCCGGGCCTTGACCGCTCAGGTCAACTAGGGATGGCTATTGCGCAAGTCCTATATAATGGTAATGCAACGGCGGCTTACTAGAGACTTCTTAAGGATGAACCCTCCTGAGTTCACGGGGTCAAGGGTGGATGAGGATCCACATGAGTTCATTGAAGGGATCTTGAAGGTCACTAAGGTTATGGGGGTTACAAATGGGGAGTTTGTTGACTTGGCCTCTTATTAGCTAAAAGAGGTCGCTCATATTTGGTACAAGCAATAGAAGGACATCAGTAGCGGAGCGGCCCTATTAGCTGGGATGAGTTCCACATGGCCTTTCTCGACAGTTCTTCCTGAGAGATGAGTTGAAAGCAAATGAGTTTGTGAACCCCAAGGTGGAAAGACGACAAGGTCGAGCATTCCTTGGAGTTCACTCATTTGTTTAAAGTACGCTCCAGAGTTAGTGATGATCGAGGGTGCGGGGTGAGCGATCTGCTCATGGTGTGGCTGGTTATTTGGACCAGGATTGTAGGACTACAATGGCTTCACTAGGATATGGATTTTCCTCGCATAGTTTTGTACGCTCGACTTAGGGCATATTTATATGCCCAAGTGATACTAATTGCTTCGTTTTTGCCTTGTTTATCCAACAATGTTTGTACATTCTCGTAAATTATAGGAAAGTGTGAATTTATACAACTAACATGATTAGCGTTGTTTTGCAGGAAAACGTACTTTTTAATTGTTAAGATGCATGTTGGGAGGAACGAGAGGGACCCTGAGCGAGCAAGGAATTCCTCGGCTAAGAGAAGCAAGAAATAAAGAGAGGCTCACATGGTCGTGACACGCTGCCATCATGATGTGGCCTCGGGTCCGGAGATTTGATTTCAAGGATTTCGCAGAGGGTCTCACGGCCGTGGCACGTTGGATTTAATTACATGGATCTTGACATTCCAAGAAGGTGCAAGGCTTGCACCGTGGCACGCCTCGGGCATGCCCAAGGTGGCTGCCGTGGCTACTGGGGACACCACCGGATGGCCAAATTCCCAGAGAGCCTCCGTTTGCACCGTGTCACGGAGGCAAGCCTCCGTGATGCACGCCGTGACACGCTTGTTATTTCGGGAAAATTCTTACCAAAAGATAAATAGAACACTTAGGTTCATTTTTAATTATTCGCTTGGTGGGATAAGAACGTGGGTTACAGGCAGCTTGAGAGGACGAAAATTTTAGGATTTTCTATCCCTTTCTCCTTTCTTTCAATTGTTTGTATGATTTACACTCATTTAACGATGTTCAATCCACAAATGAGCTGGCTAATTTCTCACTTATCGGTGTTTGGGAACAATTGTATTGAAATGTAATTGTTATATCCTGGGTTTCCATCTTTTCTTTCATGGTTGTTCTATTAATTTGTTCTTACCGCATCGATATCCGGCCAATGTTAATGTAAACCAAAAAAGTCCTAAGCCACTCGAGAGAGCACGAACTCGGAAAGTTGTGAATTAATGGGATATGATCTTTTCTTAGTTTGGGAAAATTGAGAATTGATTTACCTTTAGGATAGAAATATACTTGAAAGTCGTATTAGTCAAGTGTGGAATCGGTTTTGTATGGCTAGAACATGAATTTCTTCTTATCACATAAATGTAGGTGGAAGGTTCATGATTCTTAAGTTGGGTTAAATACTTAATCCATAGGCATAAGTTCACTAGCAACCTGTGAGAAAAGATAAACCAGTTTAAATCGATAATTAATTTCTTTACATGTTCGTTTTTAGCCTCGCATGCTCACATTCATAGTTCGACTCACTTGTATATTCTATTTTAGCGTAGTACAAAATTAGATAACAAAATATAAAAACTTCTTTACACTCATGGTCCTCGCATTTTTAAAGTAACAAGAATTGACACTTGAGGTGATTTTGCCCTCAGAGTCCACCCCCGTGGGATCGATACTTGGCTTACTTGAGCCACTTACTACTTGTTCGACCACGTGCACTTGCGCGTAGTCATCCGCATAGCCGAACAAGTTTTTTGGCGCCATAATGGACTCGGCAATTGGCTAAATTATAATTTTAAAAGTTTAAGTCTTTTTTAATTTATTTGTACTTTTTATTTTTGTGTTTACAACTTGGTCTTAGCCCAGATTTTGCGTATACCGCATTCCCGTTGAACACCGGCAAGAGACATAGTGGCCGGTGGATCCATCCTTAGAGCCGAAAGACAATTCCACGCCAACGGAGAGAAGCTCTAGGAGAAAACTGCAGCTTGCTCTGCATAAACAATCCCGGAGCAACCACTGCATCCACTTCACGAAAGTGCAAGTGTTGTTAGTGCCCGAGGAAATGGCACTAGGTCGGTTCGCGATGGTGGCAATCCCACATGCTAGCAATGCACGTCTAGCATTCGCAAAACCTGAGCCAGAGGGAGGTTCTAAACTTAAATTTAACATGGTGCAATTGCTGCACACAAGCTGGCAAATTACGTGTCTCCCTCACGATCCACAACAACATCTTCAAAATTTTTGTGATTAGTGATTAATTTTACATCCTCAATGGAGGCCAACAGACATGTCAAGCTTACATTGTTCCCATTTTCACTTTGGGAGAAGCCAAAAGGTGCTGAAAGCCGAGCCACCGAATTCTATAACCACATGGGATGATCTTGCAAAGAAGTTCTTGATCCTATTTTTCCTTCCGATAGAAGAAAGCAAGACTTAGAAGTCACCCCTAAGTTTTAAACAAAGAGAAGGGGAGAAGTCCGTATCAAGCTTGGGAGGAGATTCAAATCAAGGCGGGATTGTCCTCATCATCACCAACTAATGATGTATTGCGCACACTTTTATTGAGGGTTTGGAACCCCACAAAAATCTTGCCGATCTATAGCTTGGGGGACAAGCTTAGAAAAGACTTATGATGAGTCAGATACTTTGTTAAATCGTATTTCAGGAACCGGAGTGGAATGCGGATCTCTTCAAGGGGAGGAGCAAGGAAAGCAATGGAGTCTTAGAAGTGGATGGTTTTGATACTATCGCTGTACGTATAGCCGCCTTGCGTTAATCAACTCAACACCCACTTCTAAGCAACATGAGCTTGAATCACCAAGCCCCAAAGAATGCAATGCAACACATTTGGTGTGAAGTGTGCGGGAGTAATGAACATCACCGAGTGTTGCGGAGCAAATCCCGACTTTAGTGAACTTTGTTGGCAATGACTGTGCTGGGAATAATCACCACCGCATGGTAACAAAATTTACAATTTAACCGGAGGAATCACCCGAATTTCTTGGGGTAGCAACAACCATCGTGCGTAGTTCGAGTCTGTGGGGTGGAAGGAATCAAGGAGGGCGCTAACTATCACGCACAATATACAAACAACAATGCCCCTCCACCACCATCACCCAACAAGGAGGAGATGTTCAAGACGATGATAGATAACTAAGCTCAATTGCATGCCGACTATGTTAAATTGGCAGCCGAGGTCAAGAATAATCAGCTAGGGCTACCAAGGCGCTCGGAGTATCAACATTGGGCGAGCTTTGCGGGAGCCCAAAACACTGTGCCTAGAGGAGGACTTCCCCATGGCGTACCCCAACCCTGCTGTGTGAATGCAAAGGACTACAAGGAGGGTTTGTGTACTAAGGAGGTGGAACCGTAAAGACCACCTCAAATGGGCAAAGCAGAAAACGGAGAGGGAGCAAAGTGATGAGAGGGGGAAGAAGAAGGATGTTGAACCAGAAAGACCTCCACCCCGCTCCCTAACCAACGATTAAAGAAACACAAGGAGGAGGCGTGTTTCAAAAAGTTCATGGAGGTGCTTAAATAGTACACATTAACTTACCTCATGATGTTTTGCAGTGAGTGCCGAAGTATGCAAAGTACATTAATGACATCGTGGCGAACAAAAGCAAGCATCGAGTCTGCCACGGTGGCTCTTACGAGGAGTGCACTTCCCGGATACGTAATCCGATTGCCTACAAAGCTCAAAGACCTCCGAGTTTTACAATTCAACTAACAATCAGAGTATCCGAGCTCGTTGGATTATGTGATTTTGGAGCCGAGCATTAACTTGATGCCGAATTTAGAGATTCAAGAAGTTGGGGCTAGGGAGTCCTAGACCAACAAATGCTGATCTTGCAGCTCGCGGATCGTTCTTTGGCAAGACTGCATTCGCATTGTGGAGGACGTGCCGTGCAAGTCGGCTCCGATCTTCCCGTAGATTTCATAGTGCTAGACTGAGCCGTATCACGCCCATTTATTTTGGGACGCCCTTTCTTGGCTACCGGGAAAGCGCCGATAGACGTAGCTGAGGTAAGCAGCCTCACGATGTGAGCACACACGACAAGGTGGAGGTGTTCACGTGTACAAGGCCACCAAGCTCCCTCCGTGTATTACTCCAGGAACTCTACATCAACGGTTTGGAGCAAGCCGATGTTGCCTGCACAAGGAGTCTATTGGTGGATCACCTCCGATTGTGGGTAAGCTTGACAGGGGTTAGGACGGGGTTTGTGAGAAAACCGTCACCCTAGGGGGCGGAATGAGCTAATGACGCCGAGCCGCGACCCAGAAACCAGCGCCGCACGGAGGCAACCCGTGAATTTTTTTTGTTTTATGATTGTACGTATTAAAGAAAAAAAAAGATAAAAGATAAAACACATGTGTGTAAATATAAAAATAAAATATTGTGTTGTATTTTTTCAAACCTTTGTGATTCTAAACAATTTCTTTTTGTAAGATAAATTTCAGTTGGATCTGGGAGGGCAAAATGCAAAGGATCGCAAAGGAGAAAAACGTGTAAGAAAAATTGAAAAGTGACAGTGCCAAAGGAGCCCACGCGTCGCCCGTGTCACGAGAGGGCCTCCGCAAGTATCTCCTAAGTGGGACACGTTGAAGGCAACCGGAATTTTTACAAATCTGCACGCTCACGCTGATGGGTCTGCCGTGTCATCGAGAGGTGATGCCCGCGTTACCTTCGTGACACGTTGAAGTGTTATTCGCGTCGGTCACACCGGGTCACCGGTAACCCGCACGAAATTCTAATTTTTTAACTCCCGATTTCCTCATTTCTCTTCCTCATTTTTCATCCTCCGCGACAAACCTCCCCAAAATTCCCTCTCCCAATGGGTCACTAATTTGAGGTACAAAAATTTCATCAAGTCTTCTTCCGTTCTTCGAATTAAAGGTATGTTCATCAACTCGAACTCAATTTTAGTTGAACTTGTTTCAATTTTGAGCATGAGGTATGAGTAAACTTTACCCTAGATAGAAATTGAGCCTTCTAAATTATTCAAGTATTGTTAATTGATGTTCGTAATGTCATCGTGATTGTATGAACCGATAAAAGCATGAGCTTGATCGAATCTCTTTTTTGAAAAAAATTATAGCTAGGCTTGAATTTGAATATGAAAAGGGAGAAAACTAGTTGAAGTGTGAATTCGTTGGTTTGGGTGTGTTGGGTGAGATGAGTTGGTCGTGGTTCTTATGTAATATGCTAAAAGACCGACGGATTTTGGGGAGTGAAATTGTAGCATACAAGAAATGGGTGGATGGCATAGGTTTGTATAGGTAAAGAGTTTTTCGCTTTTTTTCTTTTTTTCATTGCCAAGTGCTATGTATAAAATTGTGATCGACGGTAATATTGTGTTAGTTGTACGAAGGCTGAGTAGTACAAATGAATTTACACAAATGTAATTCTCCTAATGCACAAGGCATGTTGTTTGTGTTTTTGGTTGTTTTCTTTTTCTTGTTTTGCAAAGAAATAAATCGCTCTTGCCGTGATGCTGAAATTGTAGCTAAAGACTAAGTCCGGTGGCCTAGCCTAACCCAACCTTCGCCGAAGCCAATTTTTAATTTGATCAGACATTGGGACTCCGCTTTATTTGACAGAACAATGGCAAGCGGTGCAAGACAAAGGAAAGGGCGCATCTACGCTGCGCCTAAGAAAAGGCTCTGACTGGAATAGCGGGCCCCAGCAGCACCGCAGTTCCACGCCAACGCCCACCAATACGGAAACCCGGGCGGGTGACAGAGGAAGGGAAGAAATGGTGTAAAAGCATAAGGAGAACAAGTACTTCCCTGAGGAGCATATTGCAAGGGAGCCATTGGCACAGGAGTTCCCCCGCATTGTACAACGATTGACACCGCCGGTCAGCGCTTCATCTTTGAAGAGCCCAAGAGTGCACCCGCACTTGATTCGGGAGTTCTATGTAAATTGGAACCTACGCCCGTTACCACACCATCAAAATAAGGGGCGTATTTCACCCTTGAGCCTCACCACCAATTGCCATATTGGGGGCGCAGTAACACCGATGCCCATGTACTCCTAAGCAGCTGAATATCACTCCACCATATGCGATATCGATGCACATTGTGTGGAGTCTGCCGACAAAGATTGGAGTGTGCATAAGGAGAGGGGCTACTGACGCATTGCCTACCTACATATGAACAGAAGCCAGGATTTGGTCAAGATAGTTTGTTCTCGCTTGATTCGGCGCACATGACAATGTCACCCGGATCGCGTATGCCTGGTGTATGCCCCTGATGAAAGGGCTGAGATAAATGTTGGGGCTATGATCATATCCTAGCCATGAAGAGAGCCCGCTGCATCAAGGGCACAGCAGACGGTTTGGCGGTCCGCCGACCACGTTCCCGAGGGCCTGGAGGTGGAAGAAGAGGCCCTCGACTATCCCGCATGGAGAGGCGTGCCATAGACGTCACAAAGACCAAGGCACCCGACACCACCTCACCCGCCACCTACACTAATGAAACACATGCTCTGGATGATCAGCATACGGCCCGATATTCGATGCAGAGGCCGTGAGCCTCGCGCATAGGCTTTAGGAGACTCGCAATGTAGATGAGCCGTGGGTAGCTCAACCTAGACTACCCTTTTGGCGAGAAGCACTGTGGCCTCTATGTCGGGTGGTCCCAGTTTTTGTGGAGCCCGTGGATGACAATGTCCCCACTGATGAGGAGACACACGCGAGGAGTCCGATGTTGAGTCGGATGAGGACGACGGGGAGATTCGGACATAGGAGATGAGGCAAAGAAGACCATGAAGAAGTGGAATACTTTTGATTGATCAGGAGTTTCACCACCCACTTGTGTTTTAGATCGTATGAACACCGGGGACGTGTTCGGTTTTAAGTGTGGGGTGGGGAGTAGAAGTTAGGTGGTGCCGGTTTCATTTTGATTTGTATGTATATGCATGTTCTGTTGTTGTGTTCGAAAATATCATGGATCTCTCATTTTTGTGTGTATGTGTTTCGTATTGTAGATATATTATTGAAGCCGTTGTCCGCGTTGAATGTTGTTAGCTAGTGTAAATAGTTTTCTTGTCGAAATTATCGATATTTTTTAAAAAAAATTTTGCTAATTATTTTGTTTATCATTGGGTTTCTCGGAGTTTGCTTTGCCTCTTTTACCGAGAAGAGTCCCATTGAACCGAAGTCGTAAATAGTGACCGTCTCTATGATGGATGGATGACGACCGTCTCCTTTAAGGGAAATGAAGTCGGTAGGAGTAGCTTCTTATTTGTCAATTTTGGTTTGTTTGGTTGTATCCCATGCATGTTGCTACTCTATGGCTACGAAATTCTTGTTGCGTGTTGTACATGATGTTTAGAATGCAAAGGTGATTCGTATGAAAGCACAAAATTTTGTACATATGTGAGATACTTAGCCATAGAATTCGATCTTGTGATTGAGGCTTAATTTTGAATTCTTGTAATTAGCCGATTAAAGAGTCTGTGAATATGTCTTGAGTTGAGCATGTGCAATGAGTGTATAGCGAGGTCTCGTTTATTCCATGCTATTGTGAAGTACATAGAACTTGTCTGGTTTGTATAATGTAAATGAAATGAAGGAAGTGTAGTGTAGGAAAGGATGTAGGCGTTTGTTTAGCCTAATGTTTTTCTTTTTTTACCCACCTTGAATGTCAAATCCTAGTTAGCCCATTGAGCCTTTAGCATATTTATTTTTTTCCTTTTGTCAAAAAGGTGTAAAACTGCTTAACCCTTTCTTTTCATTGTCCGTAAAACCTAATCCGAAGCTCTTAAGCGCTCAAGAAAAATAATTTTCCCACGGTGTAAAGGAGTGAAACGGTGAAAAGAAAATAAAGAGCAGGTAAAGCAAAGCGATGAAAGTAAAGAAAAAGAGTCAAAGGTGCACTGCCGTACTTAAAGAAAATAAAAAAGTGCATAACTAATGTTTGTGGTTAGTCCGGGTGTGTGGTGTGCTTAAAGAAGTTGGAAAAAAATTAAGAAAGACTTCAAGATGCTAGAGGTGGAAGGAAGAAATTATGCTTAGATCGGTGATGGGGATGTATGGAAAAGCGCCATGATGCTAGTTACTATTATTGGTTAGCCCAAGATATACTAGTTCCAGGTAGCTTATATTACAACCCGTTAAGTCCTACGTGATCCTACATCACGCGTCCTTATATTAGTGGAGTAAAACACTAGAGGCAAGCTTATGGTTCATGACACAATGCATGTGAATTCTTTTGGGAGAGAGAGTGAAATTGTGTATACCTCAAGATGAAATGTTTAGAGTTCATGTGATTAAAAGGGGGAAACTCTCTTGTGTTGTGAGGGCACATGTTTGACGAAAGAACAGTCTTGCCTGACATCTTGGTCAGCCTAATTTGCATGAGTTTGCCGATATCGAGAGTCGATTCTTGATGCCCAGAGGTCTTGATATGTTTACCGCCATTGTAATGATGATACCATGCATGTTTTCTTGATGATTTGTTATGTAAATAATCGGTATAACAGTAGCTCGGATTGTCGAGCCAAAGTAGCCATGATGGGGTGTCAATTGCATGAGGTGTAAGAGTATTGTTCGAGGACGAACAAGATTTTAAGTGTGGGGTAGGTGATCCTCAAAGGGTATTTATATGCCCAAGTGATACTCAAATGCATCGTTTTTGCCTTGTTTATCCAACAATGTTTTTACATTCTCATGTAAATTGTAGGAAAGTGTGAATTTATACTAACCAACATGATTAGCGTTGTTTTGCAGGAAAACGTGATTTTTATGGAGCTAAGATGCATGTTGAGGAATCGGAGATGGACTCTGGAGAGAGCAAGGAATTCGCCAAGAGAAGCAAGAAATAAGAGGCTCACATGGAGCCGTGACACGCTGCCATCGCGAATGCATTCTCGTCTCGGAGATTTGATTTTAAAGGATTTCCTGAGGGTCCGCGATCGTGCCATGGCACGTTGGATTTAATTACATGATCTTGACATTCCAAAGGTTGAAGGTGCGCGCTTGCACCGTGGCACGCCGGGCATGCCCGCATTGCATGCCGTGCCACGTTGGGGACAAATTACCTGGACGGCCAAATTCCAAGAGAGCCCACGTTGCATCGTGTCACGGCGCGTGCTCGCGTTGCACGCCGTGACACGTTGCTTGTTATTCCTCGGAAAATTCTTACCAAGATCCATAGAACATTAGGTTCATTTTTAATTATCTCCGACTTGGTGGAGCAAGAACGTGGTTACAGGCAGTGGAGAGGACGCACTCTTAGGGTTTTCTCATCCCTTTCCTTTCTTTCAATTGTTTGTATGATTTACACTCATTTAACGATGTTCAATCCACAAATGAGTGGCTAATTTCACTTTACGAGGTTAGGAACAATTGTATTGAAATGTAATTGTTGATCATCTAGTTTTTCCATCTTTTCTTTCATGGTTGTTCTATTAATTCTTGTTCTTACCGCATTGATATCTGGCCAATGTTAATGTAAACTAAAGTCCTAGCTTCACTGAGAGAGCACAAAATTTGAAAGTTGTGAATTAATAGGATATGATCTGTTCTTTGTTTGGGAAAATTGAGACTGATTTACTTTCAGATAGAAATATACCTAAAGTCGTATTAGTCAAGTGTGGAATCGGTTTTGTATGGCTAGAACATGAATTTCTTCTTATCGTTTAAATGTAGGCGGAAGGTTCATGATTCTTAAGTTGGGTTAAATACTTAATCCATAGGCATAAGTTCCGACTAGCAACCTAGAGAAAAGATAAAACCAGCTTTAAATCGATAATTAATTTCTTTCATGTTCGTTTTAGCCTCGAAGATGTACCACATTCATAGTTCGACTCACTTGTATATTTATTTTAGCCTCAGTATAAAATTAGATAACAAAATATAAAATCTTTTCTTCACACTGTTGTCCGCATTTTTAAAGTTAACAAAGAACTGACACTTGAGGTGATTTTGCCCTATAGTCCAAATTCCTATTGATCGGGACATTGGCTTACTTGAGCCACTTACTACTTGTTTGACCACTTGCAACGCCATGTAGTCATCCAGATAGCCGAACGCCAAGAGTTGGAGGTGGCTCATGCGAAGGAGAGAGAGGAAAAGAGGGCTGGACAGATAGCCATGGGTTTTTGCATCGAGGCCAGGCAGGTGGCTACCATCCAGTTTCAGCCGAGATCACTGTGCCCCTGTAAACCACGCCTAGTGTTCCATCCCGACCTGTGGGTGATCGTAGAGGGGCACCTATTTAGAGTATACTCTCTCCGGCCTACAGAAGTGCGGCAAGATTCATGCCGAGTGCTTTGGCTCGATGTTTGCTATGAGTGTGGTAGATCCGGGCACATGTGCCGAGAATGTGCATATGCTAGACAGGTGATAATAGGGGCTCAGCATGTGCCACTGTGACATCGAAGTCTAGCCCATTCTCGCTCCGCAAGGAGCATCGACTATTGGAGGTGGCGAATAGCGCCAAAATAGATTATATGCCCTCTCATCTCATTAGGAGTAGGAGACTTCGCCGACGTGGTCGCTAGTATGTTGTCTCGTATTTCATTGATGTTTATGCCTTGGTAGATCCCCGGAGATAGTTTTATCTTTCGTGACTCCTTACATTGCTAGTAGCCTTGTAGTTAGTCCCGAGACCTTGTTAGAACAATTTTTAGTTTCGACCGTTGGTGATCTTGGCCATAGCTAGATGAGTATATAGAGAATGCCCCACACGTGTTGCATAAGGTTACCTACGTACCTTGTAGAGTTAGCCATGACTCGACTTTGAAATTATTCTTGGTATGGATTGGCCGTTTGCATGTTATGCTCGATTAACCGTGGGACCCAGACAAGCAATTTCCCTCATTTTCCTGGTGAGTCGTTGTTGGAGGAAGGGTAGTTTGCCAAGATTTAAGGTCGATTTATTTCCTATCTTAAGGCCAGAAGATGGATTTCGAGGATGCATGTATCATCTAGTTAGGGTTATAGATGCTGAGTCCGAGACCCCGACTATTGATGCGCCGTGAATTTACAAGACTATGGACGCTCAAAACTAAGAAAATAGCATGGACTTAGGTGTATTTATGTGGATATAAGGCACTTTCCTTTAATTTTGTGATAAAATGGGTTTTGGAACAATAAATTTCAAAAGGAAGCTAAAAGGTGCAAGTAAAAGGGCAAAAGTGCATACTACGCTGCGATCCGTAGGATGGAGCTGCTAATGGTCGTACTGAGGGCCTTGATCAAAAGCTAAAAGTTTAACCTAGAAAATTGAACTTATGAGACTTGTCACGGATCGTACCATGGTGGTACGAAACATGATAAGCCAATCGTGATGAAATCCATAAGAATTGCACAGAGGATGATTCCCGCACGAGAGCAATCTACGACCCGTGAGATAAAGGTACTTGTTTCGCACCATACCTAGCCGTGGTGAAGTTTAGAAAAGTTCAAAAGATCGCATTAAGCCACGGTGTCAATGTACTAGCTCGTAGCATGTTGGTATGAATCGTACCTTAGCCCAACACTTAGCCAAAATTCAGCCAACACTCCAAGCCATGAGTTGATGTCACGATTCGTGAAAAGCCCCTACGAGTCGTAGGTGGACCCGTGACGAGGTCGGCGCTTTATATGGAAAGCAAATTCCGTTAGTTTAGGGAAAAGGATTCTGTGTCTATATAAATATTTTTTATGTTTTTTTTCCGTGAGGGCATTAATTTAATAGACTTAATTTCTAGTAGGAAAACATTGTCGTAGGCAATTTTACATCATTGAAAGTGAGAATTGGGTTGGTTCAACCTTGTGATCAACTTTTTCTTGAATTCATCTTGTTCTTGCTATTTGTTATTCAAGATTTCGTGGTTTAATCAAGGGATTGTTTTTCTCAATCATCTTTGTAAGTATTATTTTATGTTTTCAATCATGAACACAAATTACAACCTTGCAAACTATGAGAGGCCAAAACCTCCATAGCCAGGGTTGTGGGAACCATGGCAGGATAACTAGTTAGGGTGGCACAAAGTGAGTCTAAAACCAATACTAAAATACTTATATTTTATTCTCTTCATCTTTAACGATTCTAAACGGTGTACAACGCTAGGAAGGCCTGAATTCCTTTACTTGCTTTGGTCGAAGAGGTAGAGATTTGGAAAAGAGAGTTACAACGGAGCCTTGATCTTGATGATCATTGTATTAACTTGAGTTGTGGTCGCATGATAGTTATATCTGGGAACTTGGGCAGAAGGTTAGTTTGCAAACTCATGAGACTTGGTTAAGTAATTGAGGATAGTCATTCAATAGGAATTGGTCGAGCATTTGAATGAACCTAAGTTATCACTCGTAAGTAAGTATTGGTAAAGATCAACAGTGTATACCCAAAGATGTTATGAACCCATAGGGAACATAAACCCTAGTTATCTTATATAATTATTGGATTTACAAACATAATCTTGACCTGTCTATTTCTTATTATTGCTTTTTATTAGAATCCCCTTATTGTGAAGTACTACCATACAAGTTCATCTACCTACTGTGAATTCTAGATCTTCCATATTCGTTTATGGGTTCGACCCCAACCCTTAGTTGGGTTCTTTATCGGGATAATGTCTACTTCATACTAACATGGAAATGTGGTTTGAGCATTATCAACTAGTCAAGCGCTCCAAGGGTGTTTGAGTCCCATGTTTTTTCATGATTTGCCAGGTCTTCCTCGTGAGAGGGAAATCGACTTCTCACATTGATCTCTTACCCAATATGCAAAATTTATCTCTATTCCTCCTTCAGATGGCTCACGAGCTAAAGGAATTGGCAGGATCGCCAAAGGATCTGGTGGTTAAGGGCTTCATTAGACCGAGCGTCCTCTATGGGGTGCACCACTCTATTTTTTCGGAAGAAGGATGGGTTCCCTTTGTATGTGCATTGACTATCAAAGAATTGAACAAGGTCACCATCAAGAACTAGCAAATTTCTTACCTATGATCGATGATTTATTTGACCAAACTTCATGGTGCCAATGGCCAAGATAGACCAGGTCCTAGTACCATTAGCTCGAGTTTTGGGAGAGTGATATTCCGAAGACAAATTTAGACACTGCATGGCCATTATGAGTTTTGGTTATGTCTTTTGGACTCGCAAAAAATGCCCGGCAGCCTTTTATGGATTTGATGAACAGGTGGTGAAACCATATTTGACATGTTCGTGATCGTGTTCATCGATGACATCTTGATATACTTACTCGAGTGAGGAGGAGCATGCCACTCACCTAAGAGTAGTACTTCTGCACTTCAAGGATCATCAACTATATGCAAAGTTCGCAAGTGTGAATTTTGGTCAGACTCGCACATTTTTGGGCCGCGGGAAGCCGAAGAGTAGGCATAAAGGTGGATTCTAAAATTAAAAGCGGTAAAGAATTGGCCTAGGCCGGTGAACCCTTCGGAAATTTGTAGTTTCTTAGGTTTAGCTAGCTACTACCGGAGGTTTGTTTAGTGTTTTTCATCTATTACCGCACCATTGACTAAGTTGACCTTAAGAAGGTGAAGTTCCAATGGTACGATGTCAGTGGAGGAAAGTCTCCAAGAATTGAAGACCCTGCTCACTTCAGCAATGCTGTTAACTTTACCCAAGGGTACCGATAGATTTGTTGTATATTGTGATGCTTTGAGAGTCGGACTAGATGTGTTGATGCGTGATTGGAAAGTTATAACATGTGCCCTTAGATAGCTGAAAATCCATAGAGAAGAACTACCCAACCATGATCTTGAGTTGGTCAAAGAAGGGTGTTTGCGTTGAAGATATGGAGACATTACTTGTATGACGTCCACGTGGATGAATTGATGGATCACAAGAGCTTGCAATATGTGTTCACGCGTAAAGATCTCACCTTTAGCAAAGGAGGTGGATGGAATTATTGAAGGACTACGATATGAGTGTTCTTTCCACCCGAGCAAGGCTAATGTGGTTGCAAATGCACGTAGGCTCTCTATGGAGAGTGTTTCCCACGGGACGAGGGAAAGAAGGAGTTGCGAAGGATGTCCACCGACTTTCACATTGGGAGTTAGACTCCATCACCCGATTGATGGTGGCATTATTATGTAATGGGCCGAATCATCCTTGGTGGTCGATGTCAAATCTAAGCAAGATGAGGATCCGACTTTGAGGAAGGTGAAGGAAGGCATGGAGTCAAAGGGTGGAGGTTTTCTCCAAGGCGGATGGTGTTCTACGATACTGTGGTCGATCATGTGTCCCGAATGTTGATAATTTGAGGGTTCGTATATTGTATGAGGCACATGGTACTGCATATTCTATCAATCCCGGATGCACAAAGATGTACCAGGACTTGCGGAAATCTATTGGTGGAATGGTATGAATAAGGATACGCGTAGTTCATAGCTACGTGTCCAAATCCAAGAAGTGAAAGTCGAAAACAATGGTCTGGAGTATGCACTTCAAGATATCACCATTCCCACATAGAAGTGGGGAAGAGGTTAACATGGACTTTATAAATAGGTTTGCCCTACACTGAGACAACATGACTCCATTTGGGTTGTTGTGGGATGTTAACCAAGGCCGCACACTTCCTACCAAATAGACCACAGATTTAGTGGATGAACATGCCAAGTTGTATATTCTGAGTTGTTCACTACATAGAGTGCTCCTTGTCTATTATTTTAGACCGAGGTATTCAGTGGTACCTCCCAATTTCAAGGTTTTTCAAAGGGACTTGGGACTCAAGTTAAGCTCAGCATCTTCATCCGCAAACAGACGGCCGTAACGAATAATTCAATCTCTTGAGGATATGTTAAGGGCATGTGTGATGGATTTCAAAGGTAGTTGGGATGACCACTTGCCCTTGATCGAGCTTTCTTATAAAAATAGCTATCACTCCAAGTATCCAAATGGCACTGCTCGGAGGCTTTTTATGGGCGGAGTAACGCCCATCGGGTTTGAGGTTGGTGAGCAGCTATGATGGGGCCGATCTCTACTCACGAGGCAATGGTGAAGGTTAGAATTGGTAAGGGACCGATTGAAAACCGCCGTAATCGTTAGAAATCATATGGCGATGTGGAGGAGAAGAGATTTGGAGTTCGAGGTGAACGATTGAGTATTTCTAAAGGCATCCCATGAAGGAGTCATGCTGCTTGAAGGAAAGGAAACTCAGCTCTCCATATGTCGTCCTTACCGGGTTATATGAGAGTTGGTAAGGTGGCGTATGGAGTTGGAGTTGTCTTCAGAGTTAGCTTCCTGGGCTTCATCCCGTGATCTGTATCGTTCTTGAAAAAGTGTTTGGGTGATCCATCTTTAGTAGTCCCGATAGAACGCGTTGGAGTAAAGGATAGCCTCAACTATGAAGAAATTCCGATGGAGATCATAGATCGTCAAGTTCGTAAGCTAAGGAACAAAGAAGTAGTCAGCTTAAAGTATTATGGAGAAACCAGCATGTTGAAGGAGCCATGGAAGCCGGGCGGGGGATATGATCGCTAAATACCCACACCCGTTCCTTACCAACCTGGCCAAACTTGAGTTACCACCTTTCCCTGCTTCCTAATAAATTTTTCATGTCTGGGCCCACGCGGCATGTGCTTGTTTTATGATATGGTATATGTATGTGATGCCGAACTCATCACTATGTAGTTCTTTCTCGAAGGTAGTCATTCCGCGCTTTTGGCTTAAATGATCGCATTTGTATATGGTGATACTTGTTTATGAGTTTTCTCGCATGTTTCAACATTCGAGGATGAATGTTCCTAAGGGGAGATATTGTTATACCCCGGGAACCCAAGGATCAGACCTGGAATCAAACGGGGAAAATCTGAAAAATATTGCAGCAAAGGCAGTGACGTGTTAGACGACTCGTGGAGGAGACCCCATAAGTCTCAGGTGGCTCAAAGGGAAGGCTTGATGAGTTGAGGCGTCGAGGTCCCCGCGGAATTGGAACGACTGCGGGTCACTACCATGAGTCGTTAGGTAAGCTCCACGAGTCGTGGCCTGTCCCAATGACTCGTGAGGTGGGTATTGAGCAATCCTATGGACTTTCAATAGAGGATGAGGCAGAGCAGACTTGATGTGCAACACGACGCAGTCGTCTCGTTCCCGACGTTGTCGTCACCCGCCTGTGTCACCCGGCAGCTTATTTCTCGCAATTAGTAAGGGATTTCTCGTAATTTAAACTCCTATACCTAAACTATGTAATTTTAAGGTCGTAATAGGGTCTTTTAAGGGGGATTAGTCCATGTTAAGCCTCATTTTATGCATGCAAGAGTTAGAGAGGGGAGTAGAAGGTGATTCAAGTGTTCTTCCCCAAATTCTCAAATTCCATCCTGGGGCTTTCAAGGGAAAATTAGAACCAAGTGTTCCCAGGTATATAGGGTTTAGGAATGGGTGAACTTCACACCCATGCCAAAATTTCTTTTTAAATAATGAATCCTCGTATTCAAGTTCTATGGGGTTTTACCCAAATGCATAAAATTGTGATTTCATAGGCATGATTTAATTGAGAGTTTTAATTATTGAATTGTGAATGATGGGTAGTTTTTATATTATATTCTTATAAAATCATGTCGCTTTTTAAATCTAAATGTCCATTGATGAAAGTTCTTGAAGGTTATGATTTATGATGAATGTTCAATATTTTGTGTTTATTGATGATGGAAAAGCATGATTTCAAGTTACCCATGTTTATGAGCATATTTTGAAAGAATTGAGTATGTCAAAGTATTGGGCAATGCCCACATCTTGAAGAATGATTTACGATTTATGAAACGAATTTACATGATTTATCGATTATGATGCTACGACTAAAAGGGCCCCTTGATTCTTAATAAGCATGTTTTAAAGGGGATCAATGAGATAAATGTTATTTCTCCCATGAATCTTAATGCATTACTTATGTTTACATATGAGCCTATACGCATGTTTTAGAGCCGTTTCTAGCACCGAGTAGCCCGGCGTTCAGCTGACTATGATGGTGTCTCTATAACCACGTGCCACCGTGGGCTTCCTAATGATAATGATCCCCCAAATGCATAACACGCCACGTACGACCTTCACTGGGCAAACTGTGGTCGGCTCACACTGAAAGGGAGATAGTTAGGCATCATGAAAGGCTCTACCATGATGGTGTCGGGTTATGAAGAGTCCTTCCATTGTTCCGCATGTATTATGCATTTTTATGTTTATGTTATTGGCTCAATTTATGTTTTGATAAGGTTACTTACGATTATGATATTGAACGCTTTATGAATGACTCGAAAGCCTTGAGCCTTATGTTCTTCTTATGGAGTTTATGATATATGCATGATGTCCTTCTCTCTACGTTTACTTATGAGTTTTATTTTACTTTAAATGTCCGTTTACTTACCTTTCATACTCGGTACATTCCACGACCTTCCACCACATACTTTTATAATCGTATCATTTTATGGTACATGTTCCGATCTCAGTTCATCCTCATCCTTAGGTCATCTCACTTCTCGCCCAAATTATTGGTGACCCTCATGTTTCGAGGGCCGTTTGACAAACGTTTATGTTATCTTATTTTTCAAGATAATGGGTTAATTGGGGATGTTGGCCCATCAACCCATCTTATGTAGTAGAGGCTTTTTAAAAGATGTAGAATTCAACTTATGTATAAGCCTAGTACTCAGCTTGTTACGCTATGCTTATGTTTCCGCTATGTTTTATGCTAAGTATTCCGCCTTAAAATGAGATTAGATGTATGCATGTGCCATTGTCGACTTGGAGTCTCTCAGGTCCCTTGTCCCGTGTCTACAATCCTGTGTGTATGTTCGAGTCATGACACTTGTTGAGCCGCCACTTGGAGTGCTAACACAGCTCATTCTATCCTCTAACCGCGCTTTATTGCTACATCATGATTTTTCACTGTATTGAGGTCCAACACCATTTCGTAATTCCCGCACTCCCGAATCAGCTTGAAATAGCATTTTCGAGAACCACCTCCAGAGTGTTTTCCATGTGAGATAATAGTGAATCATCACGACTACTTCTGTTCTCACGAAACAGACATTGTTCCGACTTTGGATTTTCATTATAAAAAACGACTATCCATAGCCTTGATTGGCTTGATGGTACCTTATATAAAAACCCTTCATATAATTAATTAATAGCCACTGCTTCCTCCATTCTCTACGCCACATCTTATCCACCAACTTGAGAGTCTCCACATAAGGTGCCCCTGGTCTCGCAACCGCTCTTTCAAAAGGGCTCATTAGCATAACAATGATCACCAACAATGGCAAGATAAAACCCCAACTCGACAACAAAGCCAACAACAACAACATCCACGCTCAAAATCTAAGACTTAACTCAAATCACCAAACAACACAAGGATATAGCGCTACTCCCCTCAAGAATAACGCCATT
The DNA here is from genome assembly GCA_018107945.1 of Datura stramonium. NCBI lineage: Eukaryota > Viridiplantae > Streptophyta > Magnoliopsida > Solanales > Solanaceae > Datura > Datura stramonium. The sequence goes on along the minus strand of JACEIK010000299.1, from coordinate 172,209 downwards.
TTTGATAACACTCAAATACACTCCTTGTTTAGAGAAAGTGTAAGCGATCGTTGTATCAAACAAATATTCGCAACGAATGTCGGGGTTGAATCACACGTAGACAAGTGAATAATTTGCGAAGCGTTTTTAGGAAATTTGAATTAATTCATCTAATTAAGGAAAATAAAATAGAAAGTTTTGGGGGAAAATGGAGTTAATAATATTTTGAATTTCAAACCAACTTGCCAAAATAGCAAAATAACCAAATTGCAGACTATAATGAGAGAAAACTAGAGGTCTGGTGTAGATGGGGTGCTAATCAAATAAGGATATGCTAGCTCATGAAATCATTGCGAATAAGTGTAAATAACTTTGGCCAAGATGACATCCTATGTTTTTAAACATCATAGATGCCTTTTCCTCGAGTCCTTATAAACCTCAAGACACAATTCAATTAGCCCAATAGAGTTTGGGTTAATAGTTGAGCTACATCTAGCCATAAACTTAATTAGGGATGATGAACATGGGTTTCGGCTATTCTTAGCTCAACCTCCACACAATCACATCATTCCCAAAATCAAATTCTCTCCCAATACTTGAATAATTATTACTTTTTTAAAAAATTTTCAAAAATTAAAAATATTAAAAAAATCATAAATTATAAATTGGAGAGAACTCAACAGATTTACAATAATTAAGCAATATTAAGATGAATCTAGCAATGCCCAACCTAATTAAGCACCCATCATCACACACCTATAGTTGATGATTTAGCTACTCATGATTAAGAAACTAAAGAGTATATTCATCAATAAACTCAATGATTTCATTAGTAAGAGCAAGCAAAATCAAACTCAAAATATGTCTGCAACAATGGTTATACCTTGATAATGGAAAAATAAGAAACAAGAAAAGCAATATCCAACAATCTCCTCTAATGGAGTTCTTCCCTTTTCAAGGAAAAAAGAATGTTCAAAAGCTAAAAAGCAAATTTGTGTACTAAGTACTTTTTTTCTTGACTATATAGGAAAATAGGGCAACCAATCTCCTTTTCTAGTGTTCGACATAATTGCCCCTGCTCAACCATTTTGTCACTATGGCCGCCACGGTTCACCGTTTGCATCTCATTCAACATTTGCTGCACATTTAGTGATTCTCTAGGACTATTCAGCAACACCTTCTATGGTTCGCCGCCTCATCCGCACTCCGCCGATCCATTTACTCCTTGGCCCAGGCGCAGTGCACCGATGCGATTTGTCTAGCAAGTCACCGGTTAATGTCCATTACGCTGCTGCACATTGTCTTTAGGTTAGTCGTTGTCCGTGGCACTGCCGGTGACCTCCGTAGTGCCCACCTAATTTCATTCTTTTACTCCACTTTCTCTTTCTCTTCAACTAAGATACTCCGCACATAAAAAGGCAAAAAAGGCATAAGATTCATCTAAATGACTTGAAAACTAAGCTAAAGCTCATGCTCAAGATCATAATGAGTTGGTTAATTACCAACTCATCAAGGATCATGTGCCCAAGCAAGTTGCCCATGCCGAGTTTAGGGCAAATGCATCCGAGTGTTGGCACAAGAACACCGCCTGTGTCAACTAACAGGATAACGCATGTGTCCCCAAAATGGGAATGCGACAACGACAAGAGTCAAGAACTTTCTCAAGATGAACTGAGTTCCGAATCAAAGGTGGACGAGGATCCACATGAGTGTATTGATGAAATCCACAAAATCACCTAGATCATGGGGGTGACAGGAGGAATCTCAATTCTTAATGTGCGCAGACCTAGCCTCTTATGAGCTGAAAGGGGTTGCACATATCTGGTTCAAATAGTGAAAGGATAGTAGAGTAGTTGGAGCGGGTCCCATTAGGAGGATGAGTTTCTTACCGCGTTCTTAGATCAGTTCTTTCCTCGAGAGATGAGGGAAATTAAGGCAGCTGAATTTGTGAACCTGAGATAGAACAATATGACATTCCAAGAGTATGCTTTAGAGTTCACTCCCCTTTCAAATATGCACCAGAGATGGCGACTGATCAGAGTGTTCGAGTGAGCAGGTTCGTACATAGGACAACAGACTACATGGTCAAGGATTGCAGGACTGCTATGCTTCATTAGGATATGGACTTCTCATGGTTGGTTATGTACGTCTAGCAGATAGAGGCGGTATAGGCGAGTGAGCAGGAGAGAGAGGCAAGGGGCTAGGACCGACAAATTTTGTTTCTCCCAGTAGAGGCCTGGTGGTGGACATAATCAGTAGTCCCACCGGAGATCATCAGCCCCAGTGCCGTCAGTAGCAAGTGTGCCATCCAGATCTAGGTGTAACCAGAGGGGACGACTATCAGGCTCTTGAGGTTAGGGGAGCAGACCTGTAGAGCCCAGTATTCCAGGTTGTGATAGGTGTGGTAGGAGGCACACTTCTTAGTACCTAGCAAGTACAGGTGCTTGTTTCAGGTGTGGGAAGCCAGGACATATGCTCAAAGATTGTCCAGCAGCTATACAGGACCATGGTAAGGGCCGAGACCCAGCCACTAGTTCAGCAGCACCACCAACATGCTCAACTTAGCAGGGTGCCTCCACTATTGTAGGTGGTGGTCAGCCATATAATAGGCTCTATGCCCTTACATCGTGTTAGGAGCAGGAGGTCTCCCCAAATGTAGTCACTGGTATGTTACGAGTATTCCACCTTGATGTACATGCACTATTAGATCCATGGGCTACTTTATCTTTTGTGACTCCCTATGTTTCTAGTAGTTTTAGAGTCATTCCCGAAGTCCTATCAGAACCCTTCTTAGTCTCTACTCCAGTCTGTGATTTAGTTATAGCTCGACGGGTATACAAAAATTGCCTGTCACATTTCTTTAGAAAGTCACCTCAACAGATTTAGTAGACTTAGCCATGACATATTTTGATGTTATCTTTGGCATGGATTTGCTACATGCATGTTATGCCTCAGTAAATTGTAGGATCCGTGTGGTAGAGTTTCGATTTCTGGGTGAGCTAGTCCTAGAGTGGAAGGGTAGTTCAGCTATGCCTATAGGTCGCTTAATTTCCTACCTTAATGCTAGAAAGATGACCTCTAAAGGTTGCGTGTACCATCTAGTTAGGGTTAAGGATGCTACATCCAAAACCCCAACTCTCCAGTCAGTTCCTGTAGTGTGCGAATATCCAAAAGTGTTTCCAGATGATCTATCGGGAATTCCTCTCGAGCGGGAGATTAACTTTGGCATCAACCTTTTTCCCCAAATGCAGCCTATATCTATTCCTCCTTACAAAATTGGCTCCAGCGGAGTTAAAGGAGTTGAAGGAGCAGTTGAAGGATCTGTTAGACAAGGGTTCCATCAGACCTAGCAAATCCCCGTGGGGTGCACCGGTACTCTTTGTACGAAAGAAGGATGGTTCCCTCTGGATGTGCATTGATTATCGGTAGTTGAACAAGGTCACCGTCAAGAATAGGTATCCTCTCCCCAGAATTGATGACTTGTTGGACCAGCTTCAGGGTGCCAAGTGTTCTTCAAAATAGACCTCAGATTGCATCAGCTTAGGGTTAGAGAGAGTGACATCCTGAAGATAGCCTTCAAGATTCGGTATGGTCACTATGACTTTGTAGTTATGCCTTTTGGACTAACGAATTCTCCTATAGCTTTTATGGATTTGATGAACAGGGTGTTCAAGCCATATTTGGACATGTTCGTGATTGTGTTCATAAATGGAATTCTCATAAACTCTCAGAGCGAGGAGGAGCATACCTCTAATTTGAGGGTGGAGCTGCAGACTCTTAAGGATCGCTAGTTGTACACTAAATTCAACAAGTGTTAGTTTTGGTTAAGCTCAATAGCATTTTTGGGTCATGTGGTGTCAAGTGAGGGTGTACAGGTGGACTCTCAAAAGATAGAAGCTGTGAAAGTGTGCCTAGACTAGTTAGTCATTCAGATATCAGGAGTTTCTTGGGCTTAGAAAGTTACTATAGAGGTTTGTTGAAGGGTTTTCATCCATTACAACACCATTGACTAAGTTGACCCATAATAAAGTGAAGTTTCAATGGTCGGAGACCTGTGAGAAGAGCTTCCAAGAGTTGAAGACTCAACTCACCTCAGCACTAGTGTTGACTCTACCTGAGGGTACCGATAGGTTTGTGGTATACTGTGACGCCTCGAGGATCAGTCTTAGTTGTGTATTAATGCAGCATGGTAAAGTTATAGTCTATGTTTGCAGGTAGGTAAAAGTCCATGAAAAGAACTTCCAACTCACAACCTTGAGTTGGCAGTGGTAGTATTTTCCTTGAATATTTGGAGAAACTATCTATACGGGGTCCATGTGATGTGTTTATGGACCACAAAAGCCTACAGTACGTTTTTACCCAAAGGATCTAAACCTACATCAAAGAAGGCAGTTGGAGCTTCTTAAGGATTACGATTGAGTTTCCTTTATCATCCAGGCAAGGCTAATGTAGTGGTAGACACTCTTAGCAGGCTTTCTATAGAGAGTGTGCCCCATGTAGATGAAGACAGGAAAGAGTTAGTGAAGGATGTGCATCGGCTTGCACGACTAGGAGTTCGTCTTGTCAACTCGGAAGATGGCGGTGTCATTGTTCAGAATGGGTCAGGATCTTCCTTGGTGACCGAAGGAAAGGCTAGGCAAGCTGAGGATCTGATTTTTGTAATGTCTAAGAAAGCTTTTCAAAACCAGAAGGTGGAGGCTTTCTCCCAAGGGGGAGATGGTGTACTATGATATCAAGGTCATTTGTGTGTTCCGGGTATTGATGACTTGAGGGAGCGGATGTTGCATAAGGCTCATGGTTCCAGATATTCTATACATCCAGATGCCACCAAGATGTACCATGACCTACGGGAAGTCTATTGGTGGAATGGCATGAAGAAGGACATAGCAGAGTTTGTGGCTAAGTGTCCGAATTGTCAACAGGTGAAAGTTGAGCATCAAAGACCTGGAGGTGTGCTTCAATACATTAGTATCCCTACTTGGAAGGGGGAGGAAATCAATATGAACTTCATTACAGGGTTGCCTCGTACTCGTCGATAGTATGACTACATATGGGTGATTGTGGATAGATTGACCAAAGCAATTCATTTCAAACCGGTCAGGACTACCGACTCAACAGAGGATTATGCTAAATTGTATATTTGAGAGTTAGTTTGGTTGCATGGAGTTCCCTTGTCCATTATATCAGATAGAGGTACTCAATTTACCTACAATTTTGGAGATCTTTCAGAAGGGACTTGGTACTTAGGTCAAGCTTAGTATAGCTTTTCACTCGCAAACATATGGTCAGGATGAATGGACCATTGATACTCTTGAGGATGTGTTGAGAACGTATGTGATTGATTTCAAGGGTAGTTGGGATGATCATTTACCTTTCATCGAATATGCATATAACAATAGTTACCATTCCAACATTCAGATGCCACCGTTTGAGGTTCTTTATGGGCGGAGGTGTAGGTCGCCTATTAGTTGGTTCGAAGTCGGTGAAGCTACGTTGATAAGATCGGATTTAGTTCATAAGGCTATGGAGAAAGTTCAGCTTATAAGGGAAAGGTTGAAAATAACTCAGAGTCGCCAAAAGTCCTATGTGTATGTGAGGAGGAGAGCTTGAGTTTGAAGTTGATTATTGGGTGTTTTTGAAGGTGTCTCCCATGAAGGGAGTGATGAGATTCAGAAAGAAGGGGAAACTTAGTCCCCATTATGTTAGCCCATGTCGAATTGTGAGACGTGTTAGCAAGGTGGCCTATGAGTTGGAGTTGCCCTCAGAATTGGCTTTAGTATCCAGTTATCCATGTGTCACTTTTAAAGAAGTGATAGGTGATCCGACTTTGGTTCTTTCGATGGAGAGTGTGAGTGTCAAGGATAGACTTAGCTATGAGGAGGTGCCAGTTTAGATTCTTGATCGTTACGTTTGGAAGCTAATAAATAAAGAAGTAGCCCTAGTGAAGGTTTTATGGAGAAATAAGCATGTTGAGGGAGCTACGTGGAAGAAGAAGAAGATATGATAGCTAAATACCCGCATCTATTCCCTTCCGGTTCTGTTCCAACTTGAGGTATCAGTTTCCTCCTTAGTACTGTATACAGTTTCATGTTCAGTTCATGTGTTTCAGTCCCTTTCATGTCAAAGCATGTATGTGTGATTCATGATTCCAGTTTAGTCATGTATTCCAGTTCGGAGTACGTCGCTCTGTCAGTTTTCTGCTTTAGATGTTTGGTATTTTGGATGACAGTCTATTGCGCAGTTTCATAGTATTTTCTTTCACATTCGCGGAAGAATTTTCCCAAGGGGGAGATATTATAATACCCCGAAAGTTCCTAAGATCAGACCTGAGGGTTCAAATGGAGAAAAGAAAAAATTCTGCACCAGATCACAAGATGAGTCGTCCAGCGACCTGTGAAGTAAGGGGGAGTTGGCCAAAACTTGTGGTCAGGGAGTAACCACGAGAGTAGCAATGAGTCATGGTTAGGGCAATGACCGGTTAAGTTGGTCGTGGTCAGGAGCAGGTTGGATGCTTAATTTTTGGGCAGTGTTCACCACGACTGGGTCACCACGAGTCATTAGGTACACCACGAGTCATGGTGTCCCTTGTGGTAACTGGCAGTATGAATTTTCCCTGCATTTTAGTAAGGGTGTTTACGTAATTCCTAAGCCCCAAATCCCCATAATATCAACCTTGAATTTTATGATTTAAAAGTCTTACCATTATGATGCCCAATTATGAAAGTTTATGAAGAGTTGATATTATGATCTATGTTTTCAAGTATGATGAAAGTACGATTTCGAATTACCCATGTTTATATTTATAATTTTTGACTATCAAGTCTACTATAAAGCATGTACAAGTTTGGGCAAGCCATATGATCAAGTATGTTTCATGATTTACTTCAATTTCATGTTATTAGGTTACCACATGGATTTATAGTCTAGATTCCCACTTTTCAACTTATGGTTTGGTTGAGCCAAGGCTCCTCATGATATGTTTTTAGATTATGCATGTACTATTATAATTCAGCTTCATTGCAAGAGGATAGTTCAACTTTATTGAAAAACGATGGAGAACATATGCATGTTTTTGGGAGTAGTGTCTAACACTGAGTAGGCTAAGGGCCAATCAACCCTGTGCCTTAGAACTACGTGCCAATGTAGGTATGTTTAGATTATTTGGGACCTCCTCTATGAGCTTTCCTTGCCCCCGAGGGGCCTTCGACTTGATATCGATATCATGGTAGAGCCCTTAGCCCTAGCAAGGCTTTGGATGGTTCTGCCCACTTGAGTGTAATAGTTGGGACCACGTAAGTTCTATCATGGTAATGTTGGTTATATGATGAGTCTCCCATTATTCCTCATGATTTCAGTTATGCATGTCCATCAGTCATGATATTATGTTTTCAGTAGGTTTGATCTAATGCTCAGTTTTACTTATGATTATCAACTTTAGCTTTGATTCATTTGAATCCATTGTGATATTCAGTTATGTTTAAATCATGTTTTTATATAATAGCATGCAAGTCTTACTCTCAAAATCTTATGTTGAAATTTTTATGATATGCATGATTTTAGTTTTTCTTACTTAGCGGATTTACATACCTTGCATACTCGATAAATTCCAAGTACTAACCGCATACTCTATGCTATATCATTTTATGATACAGGCTCGGACATTCAGGTTCAGTCCTGCCACCAGCTAGATCCTCAGAGTTAGCTTTTCCTAGCTTGTTGGTGAGTCCTCATCCTTCGAGGACCTACTTACCAGTTTATTTTCAGTTTCATTTTATTAGTGAGTTTGTTGGGGTCTCGTCCCATCTACTCATCAGATTTTAGAGGCTTATCAAACATAGTATGTATTCATCTTCGGATCAGTGTTATGTATTCTGTTGTTTAGATGTTATTGGATTTTCAGACTTCCGCTATTTCAAATGTTAGATTTCCGCATTTATCATGTTGATTTTTAGTTTTCATGTCCATGCCATGGGTCAACTTGGAGCCATTTATGTTTCTGGGTTCCGTGTCTCAATCCTGGCCTATGTTTGAGTCATGAAAAAATCTATTATTTTTGTTTTATCTGGGGAGAAGAAGGAAAAGTTCCTCAATGTGCTGCAAAATCATGAGCAAGTGGTGAAGTGCTTTTAGCATGAGCTAAAAAATTGTGAAGTGGAAATAAAACAGATAAGATTGGAAAGTGATGAACCACTCAGTGTAATAAGCAAAAAAAGTCAAACATAGGAGGAGAAAACGTATGAGAGAGTCTTGATTTGAGACATACGTCATGCTGCTTTTTTAAATTAGATACTTACTGGGAGGCAACTCAATTTATAATAGTGTAGCTTCTTACTTTTATTTTTTTATATAGTTCTATGATTTTTTTGTTTTTGTTGTGCATATTGGAAAGTATGAGTACTAAAAGCTGAAGCCTAGGAGAATATTTGAGCTTAAGTGTAGGGTCATGCCACTATTGTTGGAAATTGAGAAAACACACTACTAGACAGGCCTTAAGTATGGGGTCATACGATTATTGATGGTAATTATGTCATGAGCCTACCATGGACCCCGAATCGTAACATTGGATCTAGAACCACGAATGGATCCAAGCTAACCTATGGCACATGCATGACATTATTAAAAGCATAAATTGAGTAAAATCCACCATGTTATAAAGCGTAAGTAGAAGTCTATAATATCATAAATCATATGAAAAGGGAGAACAAGTCAAAACCACTGATATATCAAACATAAAGTCTGAAAGCCTCTACTCATAAGATGATTTGATGGGACAACAACCCCAACTAGCTCTACTAAAGTCTGAAAACTAAAAGACAAAGCATGCATCAAACTGACGTCAGATTATGAGGATTCACTATAACTGATGGGGATGGAGCTGAATAGAATCTAACGATGAGGTTGAGACTAATCCTTGAACCTATATCATGAGACTATATAACATAAAAGTATACTGTCAGTACTTTTAATGCACTGAGTAAGTAGGATAAGTAAAACATGAGAGTAAGGACAACATGCAAAAATCATGATCGTGAAATAGTCATAAACATGAGTTATTCATCATAAACTGAAATATAATGACCCAAGGTTTCTAAAGTAAAATCATATAGCTCAACATGTTTGAATCATAAGTAAAAGTTCATAAACTGATCAATGGGTCAACCATTTTATAAGACATGATATCATAAGTCCTGAGCATGAACAACTTAAAACCTGAGGAACAACGAAAGATTCTCATAACCGACACCATCATGAATGAGCAGATGATGGCCAACTGTCTCACTTAAATTGGCAGAACCGTTCTAAGACTTGATAGGGTAAAGAACGATAAAGGCGTGATATCATTCGTGAGCCCACTAGGGTGGGGGAAACACTCTATGGCGAGGCCTCAATCATGAATTTACCTATGGTGGAATGTAGTTCTGAGACTTGGGTGCACTGAAGCCCGGCCTACCCGATGCTAAATACTACTCTCAAAACATGTACATTATTCATACATATAATCATGAAACGTACTTGGTTTTGCATGGGCTAGCTGAAAATCATGAAATTCATAAACATACTTGACGTACGTGAACTAGCTATGAAATAATGCTACTGAGTCATTCATGATAATTAAGCTTGAGACTCATAAAATTCATGCATAATTAAGGAAATCATCATAACTTGAAAAGACATAGGTTTATAAGAGATTCTCGTAGAAAACATGTAATCATAATCATAGAACATGGATTGAATCATAAGAGAATTGAATTCATAAAAGATCATGACAAATTTCATAAAAATTGGGTCTAACCCTAGAATTTCCATAAAGCATGATTGGAGACTTGAATTCCTAAAATTGATTTGAAGTTAGGCATGTGGGTGGAACAAATCTCCTATTCATGATCCTATATAATTGGGCTTGATGGGATTCTTACTAGGGTTTGAAATCCAAGAGAATTGGACAAGAAAGAGGACCTTGATTGCTTGAGGGTTTTGGATCTTCAACTTCAAATGTTAGGAATAGAATGAGGGTTAGGAATGAATAAATCTTCTTAATACACCCTTTTAGGAGATCAAAATGACTTACTTTAGGAGTTAAGTACATAGGAAGTACGAAAATACTCTTAATAGGCCGACTTGAAAAATCACCCCGGCAGACTTGACGGGTCACCCGTCACTCCACTTGACAGGTCGTTAGTTCCACCCGTTATTACTAAAGGATAATTTTAACTTTCTGATCTTTTCTTGATTCCTCCACTTAATGATTCATCATTACACTTAACGAATCTTTCCCCCAGTAGTTAAGTCTCTATGAAACTCAAAAAATCTCCAACTTTCCATACTTGATGGGTCACCTAACGATTCAATAGGTGACTTGATGATTCACCTAATGAGTCGTTCTGTGATCTGGTGCATATTTTGTTGTTTTCTCTATTTCATGCATCGGATATGATCTTAGGATATTTTTGGGTGTTACATTATCTCCCCCTTGGGAACATTCATCCTCGAATGTAGACTAAGAAGGCTGGAAGGATAGGGAAAGAATTGTAATCCCAAAACCGAAAGGGTATATATTGAAAACTGACGGAATGACTGACTCCAGACTGAGATACATGACTAAACTAAATTCATGAAACTTGAATGCATACTAGAACATGAAAGAAATTGAGAGGCATGAACTTGACATGAAACTGAATAGAGTACTAAGGAGTAAATAGGTACCTCATATTGGAAGTAATATGGAAGGAAAAAGATGCAGGTATCTAGCCATCATATCACGACCCGAACATAGGCCCGGATCGAGACATATGACAAAGAACCCTGAAAGGCTCCAAGTCAACGCATGGAATGAACATAGCATCTCACTCAATCATAATAAAGTGGAAGATCAACATAATTAATATAGCAGAAGTCTAATAATCTCATAACATCGGAATACATAACTCAAAACCGAAGCTGATTACATTCTATGTCTGAAAAGACTTTACTACTAACTAGTTGAAGGGACAAGACCCCAACTAACTCACTGAAGTATGAACCTGAAAGTACTAGATACAACTGAAAAGAAGGGCCCTCCAAAGGTGAGGACTCACCAACTTTGGTTGATAAGTGCTAATGTTGCAGGTCTGGCTAATGACAAGACTAAGACTGAATATCTGAGCCTGCATCATGCAATAATACAACATAGAGTATACGGTCAGTATGTGGAATGTACCGAGTATGCAAGGTAAGTAAAACCGTTAAGTAAGTAAAATCATAAATCATGCATATCATAAAACAAATCAAGATCAGATTCTGAGAGTAGAGCTTACATTCTATTTTCTGAAATCATGGCCTGAACATAACTGAATATCATAACTGAATCGAATGACCAAAAGTTGAAAAACTGATAATCATAAGTAAAATGGAACATTGGGTCAAACCTGCTGAGAACATAATATCATGACTAATGAACATGCATAACTGAAATCATGAGGAATAATGGGATATTCGTCATATAACCGACACTACCACGATAAAGCTTATGTGGTCCTGACTATTATACTCAAGAGGGTAAAGCCGTCCAAAGCCTTTCCAAGGCTAAGGATGATACCATGATATCGATATCAAGCTGAAGGCCCCTTGGGGGAAGAGGAAGCTCACAAGGGAGGTCCCAAAAGTATATATAACCTACGCTGGCTCGTAGTTTTGAGCCACAGGGTTGACTGACCTTTAGCCTACTCGGTGCTAGACACTACTCCCAAAAAACATGCATTTGCGATCCATCATTTTTCAATGAAGCTGAACCATCATCTGGTGATAAAGATGAATGCAATAATACATGAAAAAAATCTGAAAACATAACATGAGGAGCCTTAGGCTCAAACCATACCACAAGTGGAAAAATAGTGGGAGTCTAGACTCCAAAATCCATGTGGTAAGCTAATATATGAAGTTCAGATAAATCATGAAACATACATGATCATTTGGGTTTGCCCAATCTTAAACATACTTGAAATAGACATTGATAGTCAAAAATCATGAATATAGGCATGGGTAATTTGAAAACATACTTTCTTCATATACATCTCATCATACTTGAATACATATTTCACAGATCTCAACTTTCATGAACTCTCAAGGATGGGCATCAAAATTTATTAAACTTTAAAACATAATTTATAATTGAAAACATTGTAAAATATGCCCATTAATCATAATTCAACATTAAAAAGATGCTTAGATCATAATGATAGCAACTTAGAAAATTCACATGTTGGGTAAAAACCCCATAGATTCATCAACTAGGATTTTCATGAATTGAGAGGGAATTGGGAATGGGTGTGGACAATTGCACCCATTCATAACCCTACATACCTGAAGAGATCTGATTTCACAACTTCCTTGATTACCCAGTGAAAAATTGGGGAAGAACCTTGAAGAAGCTAGGCGTGATCACTCCTTAAACCTGTAAGCTTGCATGCATGAATTAGAATAGGCTTAGAATGACTTAACCCTTCTTAAAACACTCTATTCTGAGCTTAAAACAACGTAGTTTAGGCCTTAGGAACTTAGGAATTACAGAAAAACGTTAATAAATTTGCACGGAAAATCATACTGCCAGTCCCAACGAGGGACTGGACACATAGTGGTCTGGGGGATGACTCATCGTCTGCCATTTATCGCCTGCACTGCCAAAACCTTCTGAGGGTCACCACGGGGAACACCATGACTCATGGTGTACCTGACGAATCGTGGTGATGACCCATTAGGTACACTATCGAATCTCTTCTTACTTCATATCACCCTTGACCACGGGCGACCTAACGAATCGTGGGGCTTACCATGACTCGTGGTCTCACCCGTGGTTACCCCAAACCTGAACTTTCCAAACATGGTCAAACCCCTCCCTAGGAGTCACTTAACGACTCGTGGTGTTCCTGAAGAGTCACTGGACGAGTGACCTGGTGCAGAAAATCCTATTTTCTCCGTTTCAGCTCCTCAGTCTGATCTTAGGATATTTTTTGGGGTATTACACATCATATTTGCTTTGACTTCCCACACAGCTCTTTGACTAGCTGATTTCTCCAAAACACTTTTACTGAAGCTACCTCTTTATTCCTCAACTTCCAAACCTGAAAATCAAGGATCTCAACCGGATCCTCCTCATCGGTAAGGGTATCCTTCACCCTCAATTCTATCCATCAGTAAAACTAAGGCTGCATTGCCAAGGCACTTTTTCAACAAAGACACATACTAGATGAACCGAAGCCAACTCCGTTGGTAACTCCAACACATAAGACACTTGCCAACTCGCCTCATAATCCTATAAAGACCAATATATCGAGGAATAAGCTTCCCCTTCTTGCCAAACCTCATAAGTCCCTTCATGGACGACACCTTTAGAAACACCAAATCATTGACCTTAAACTCAAGCTCTCTCCTCCTAACATCTGCATAGGATTTCTGATGACTCTGAGCTATTTTCAACCTCTCTTGGATACGCTGAACTTTCTCCATCGCCTCATGAACTGAATTAGATCCTATCAATGTAGTCTTACCTACATCAAACCATCTAATAGGTGATCTACATCTTTTCTCGTAAAGAGCCTCAAATGGAGCCATATGAATGCTGGAATGGTAACTATTGTTGTAAGCAAACTCGATGAGAAGCAAGTGATCATCCCAACTACCTTTGAAATTAATCATGCACGCTCTCAACATTTCCTCAAGATTCTGAATGGTCTACTCGACCTGACCATCCATCTGCGGGAAAAAAGTTGTACTAAGCTTGACCTAAGTACCCAAACCCTTCTAAAACAATCTCTAAAACCAAGAGGTGAACTGAGTACCTCTATCTGAGATGATAGACAATGGAAATCCATGTAACCTAACTAACTCCCGAATGTAAAGCCTAGCATAATCGTCGACTGATTTTGTAGTCTTAACCGATAGGAAATGTGCTAACTTGGTAAACCAAACCACAATCACCCGTATAGAATCATGCCGTTGGTGTGTATGTGGAAACCCTATAAATGAAATCCATATTGATCTCGTCCTACTTCCAAGTAGGAATATTAATATCCTATATCATACCTCTCGGTCTCTAGTGCTCAGCCTTCACCTACTGGCAACTCGGACACTTAGCCACAAACTCTGCAATGTCCTTCTTCATGTCATTCCACCAATAGACTTCCTGTAAATCACAGTACATCTTGGTAGCACCTAGATGGATAAAATATCGAGAGCCATGAGCTTCTCTCAGTATTTTCTCCCTCAAGTCATCCACATCTGGAACACACAATCGACCCTGATAACAGAGTACACTATCTGCCCCTTGGAAAAACCTTCACTTTCTGATTCGGGACCGCTTCCTTCAATTTCACAAAAATAGGATCCTCCTCTTACCTAGCCTTAACTTCTGACACCAAAGAAGATTCTACACCATTCTGCATGATAACACCACCATCTACTGAATTAATAAGGCGAACCCCCAGGCCCCAAGCATGCAAGTCGATCGACATCCTTCACCAATTCTTTCCTCCTATCCTCCACATGAGTCACACTCTTTATCGAAAGCCTACTAAGAGCATCTGCCACTACATTGGCCTTGCCTGAATGGTAAAGAACACTCATGTCATAGTCTTTAAGAAGCTCAAGCAATCTCCTTTGCTGCAAATTCAAGTCCTTTTGAGAAAACACATACTGAAAACTCTTGTGATCCGTGAACATATCCACATGCAGTCCACACAATTAATACCTCCAAATTATCAAAGAAAACACCCCCTCTGCTAACTCAAGGTCATGAGTCGGATAATTCTTCTCGTGAGTCTTAAATTATCTCGAGGCATTAGTAATCACCTTCCCATGCTGCATCAACACATATCCAAGGCCAATCCTGGAAGCGTCATAATACACCACATAGCCATCCGTGCCCTCTGGTAGGGTCAATACTGAAGTTGTTATTAGTCGAGTCTTTAGCTCCTGAAAACTCTTCTCACAAGCATTAGACCACTAAAATTTGACCTTCTTCTGAGTCAACTTAGTCAAAGGTGCAAAAATGGATGAAAATCCCTCTACGAACCTCTGGTAGTAGCCAACTAACCCAAGAAGCTCTTGATGTCCGTAGGTTGATAGGGCTAGGATAGTTCTTCACCGCCTCAATCTTTTGAGAGTCCACTTGAACACCCTCTCTAGACACCACATGGCTAATAAACACAACTGACTACAACCAAAACTCATACTTGCTAAAATTGCAAATAGATGATTCTCCTTAAGTGTCTGCAACACAATCCTCAAATGAGCGGCATGCTCCTCCTCGCTTCAAGATATAAGGATTTCATCTATGAAGAAGATGACAAACATATCCAAATAATACTTGAACACCCTGTTCATAACATCCATGAAAGCTGCAGGAGCATTCGTTAGTCGAAAATATATAACTACAAACTCATAGTGACCATACCAAGTTCTAAAAGGTGTCTTTGGAATATCACTCTCCCTCACCTGAGCTGGTGATAGCTGGATCTGAGGTCAATCTTCGAAAAGAACTTAGCACCCTGAAGCTGGTCGAACAAGTCATCAATCCTGGGGAGGGGATACTTATTCTTGATTGTGACTTTGTTCAATTGATGATAGTCAATGCACATCTTGAGGAAAACCATCTTACTTCCGCACGAATAGGATTGGAGCACCCCACAGAGATTTAGGCCTCATTTGTTTGCACTTAATGGAGGTCCGAATCTAAATGGTTCAGACCTTAGGCAATTAAGTGCATTTGTTTTCATTGAGATTTAAGTACTTATTTAGTCCGAATATGTCTTAACCATTAAGATCTGGAACAAAGTCTTAATATCATTAAGAGGTATATCACCATCACTCTGTCCACAACCACCAGTTACCACCATTAATCACCTCTATCATCAGAACCACACCACCATTGACATCACCAACCACTAGCCGCCACCACCACCACCACCAACAACCACCTTTGCCACCATTGTCAATAAGCATTATTGTCGCCAACCATCACTGACATCAAAACAACCACTGGCAACCACCACTTCTACTAACCGCTATTGTTAGTCATTACTATACATACTACTTCCATCATTATAATTATATGCACTACCGCCGCCACCACTACCACCACCATTGTCACCGCCACTGCCACCTCTACCACCACTATAACTCACTACCATCACTGCAACTAATCTCTCTTATCAACCATCTTCATCATCACAAATAGCACTGCCACAAACTACTACCAACACATCGTCAACCACCATACATTATTCAGCGACCAGCATCAGTACCGTCAACTACTTACATCAATCAACTTCACCATTACAACCAGCACTTCAACCATTACCATCACGTCAGTCACTACAACATATACCACCCCTATCATTATAACTATCACCACCACCAATACTTAACTATCACCACCCTAATTACTACCAATAATACTAATCATTATCAAGACCGCCACTACAAACCATCTCTATCATAACTAGCAAATATAAATATTTTATTTCTATATAAGATAATATATTTATTTTATTAAATTAATATTTTTTTAATAGTTAATTATTTTTTTATTTGAATTGTATATTTAATATATTTATGAGTAAATAAAGTATGCACATTCGGATGTTGAAACTCAAACAGTCTTAATCCTTCAATGTTAAGATCTAGACACAACATCTTAGTCATTCAGATGTATATTAAGATTCAGACGTCTTAATCTTAATAAAATGAAATGAGGCCTTACTAGGCCTGATGAAACCCTTATCCAAGAGATCTTTTAACTTCTCATTCAATTCCCTTAGCTCAACTGGAGCCATTCTATAAAGAGGAATGGATATGGGTAGCGTATTAGGGAAACGGTCAATACTAACGTCAATCTCCCGCTCGAGAGGGACCCCTGGTATATCATCTGGGAACACCTCTAGATACTGACATACAACCGGGATTGATTGACAAGTCGGGATTTTGGACTTAGAATCCTTAACTCGAACTAGGTGATATACACAACCCTTGGAGATCATCTTCCTTGCCTTAAGGTAGGAGACAAAGCAACCTGTAGGCACTACTGAACTACCTTTCCACTCTAGGACTGATTCACCTAGGAATTAAAACTCTACATACCGTGTTCTATAATTTACTAATGCATAGCAAGCATACAACCAATCCATGCAGAAAATAACATTAATATATGTCATGTTTAACTCTACTAAGTCGGCTGAGGTGATTTTTTGAAGAACTGTGATAGGGCTATTTCTGCATACCCGTCGAGCTATAACTGACTCACCCACAAAAGTAGAGATTGAGAAGGGTTAACATAGGATTTTAGCACCAACAACAAAACTGATAGAAACATAAATAGTCACGAATTATATTATGGCCCTTGGATCTAGCAACGCATAAACATCAAGATGAAATACTCATAAAATAGAAGTGACCATGTCATGTGGACTCTCCTACTCCTGGTGAGGTGAAAATGCATAAAACCGGTTCTAGCGTTGTCCACCACCGACACTAGAGGATGCGCCCTCCTGAGGTGGGCGAGCTGGTGGAGCTGCTAAGTAGTGGCTGGGACACGACCTCTATCGTCACACTATTTGGCTGAAGGACAACCCCTGTGCATGTACTGGCTTCCCACACCTGGTGCAAATGTATGAGCCAACCAAGCACTCCCTTGGGTGGTTCATACTACACTTTTACAAGTTGGGAAAGTGCACTCCCTTAACATACTCCGTGGACCTCTAGAGCCTGATGCTTTAGGGGCCACTAGAGCCTGATGCCCTACCTCTCTGATCACCTCTGGGCCTAGATAGAACACTAGTTGATTATAGAGCTGGGCCTGATGACCTCTACTGAGACTAAGGATGGTGTTCACAACCAGTCCGCTATTGGGAGTACTCAAAGTGTCCAATCCTAGCCTTCTTGTGCTACCTCTCCTTTTTCTTCAATTTCTCCTTCTCGATCTACTGGGCATGATTCTTGAGTCGAGAGATATCCATTTCATTGATGAGAATAGCAATCCTACACTCCTTTACCACTAAATCTGGGACCCTCGACATAAACTTGCTTATTTGATCCCTTGGCTTGGCAACCATCTATGGAGCATACTTTGATAACTGAGTGAACTTCAAAGCATACTTCTGAACTAACATGCTATTCTGCTTCAGATTGATAAACTCTAAAAATGGATTCCCTCATCTCTCAGGAAAAGAACCTGTCTAAGAAGGTGATCACAAACTCATCCCAGTTGACAGGAGCTGCACCTGCCCTACGAACTACCTTTAAATACCTAAACCAAATGTGTGACACTTCCTTTAGCTGATAGGAGGCAATATCTACACTCTTCTCTCATGTAAACCCCATAATCTAGGTAATCTTTTGGATCTCCTCAATAAATACTTGTGGATCCTTGTCCACCTTAGAACTGTGAAATTCTAGCAAGTTCATCCCGGTGAAGTCTCGCACTCTCGCCGCTGCAGCACCCCAATTGGGGTTCACAGGTGCCACTGCCTGTATGTTGTCCTTGCCTTTATATCCTGGGCCAGCTTATGAAAAGCACCTACTCATGCAAAGGATCCGGCATGAGTCACCTACTCATGCAAAGGATCCGGTAGACCTGGTGGGGCTGGCTGATGGCATCTCAATTTCCATTTCCACGGCCGTTGCTATTTCCATTCCTTCTTTCATTGACTTGGCGGGGAGGAATATTTCTGCAAACACATATAGCATGAGTTAGATAAAAATAAAGAGAGTTGGACTTCATCACATGACATAGATCATGAAAGCAGAGAAGTTTCCTAAAACGTTTTGTAGCCTCTTCCTCATAAGTGTGGCATGTTGCACACCCATGAAAAAGAATCTACTCAATGCAACTTTCAAACACCCTAGGACACTCTAAACCTAATGCTTTGATACCAAGTTTGTCACGACTCGAGCATGGACCCCCGATTATAACATGGGACCTAGAACCACGAATGGCTCCAAGTTAACCCATGGAACATGCATGACACATTAATAGCATAAAATAAGAGAAAATCCAACATATTATAAAGCATAAGCCGAAGTATAGCATATCATAAATCGTATGTAAAGGGACAACAAGTTAAAACCACTGATACCTCTAACATCAAGTATAAAAGCCTATACTCATAAGATGAGCTGATGGGCAACACCCTCCACTAGCTCTACTAAAGTCTGAAAACTAAAAGACATAAAGAAAATATGCATCAAATTGATGTCCTCGGATGATGAGGACTCACCAAAACTGATGGGGCTAGAGATGAATAAAATCTAACGCCGAGGTTGAGATTGATCAGCTAAACCTATATCATGAGACGAAATAACATAAAAGTTTGCGATCTAAATTTGAATGTATTGAATAAGTAGGATAAAAAATATGAAAATATGGACAACATGAAAAACTCATGATCATGATATAGTCATAAACATGAGATATTCATCATAAACTGAAATATAATGACCCAAAGGTTTTGAAAGTAAAATCATTTAGCTTCACATGTTAGAAATCATAAGTAAAAGTTCATGAACCAATCAATGGGTTAAATATGCTATAAAATATGAGATCATAAGACTTGAACATGAACAACTAAAACATGAGGAACAATGGGAGATTCTCATAACCGACACCATCATAAATAAGCACATGATGCTCAACTGTCTCTCTCAAGTTGGAAGAGTTGTTCTAAGCCTTTCTAGGTAAAAGAATGATAAAGGTGCGATATCACTCATGAGCCCATTTGGCGGGAGAAAAACTCTCTAGTGAGGCCTTAATCATTAATATATTTATGCTGGCACGTAGTTTTGAGACCTGGGTATGTTGCACCCTAGCCTACTCGATGCTAAATACTACTTCCAAAACATGCACAATGCTCATAGACATAATCTGAAACATACTTGGTTTTGCATGGGATAGTTGAAAATCATGAACTTCATAAATATACTTGACATACATGAATTATCCATGAAAATAATACGTTTGAGTTGGCCATGATACATAAGCTCGAGATTTATGAAATTCATGCATAATTGAGTGAATCATCATAACTTGAGAAAAAATATGTTCATAAGAGATTCTTGTAGAAAAAATGTAATCATAATCATAAAACATGGATTGAATCGTAAGAGAATTGAATTCATAGAATATCATGAGAGATTTCATAAGAATTGGGTCTAACCCTAGAATTTCAATAAAGCATGACTGGAGACTTGAATTCATGAAATTGATTTGAACTCGGGAATGAGGGTGGGATAAATTCCCCATTCATGACCTTACATACCTGGACTTGATGGAATTCTTGCTAAGGTTTGAAACCCAAGAGAATCGGGCAAGAAGGAGGACCTTGATTGCTTGAGGGCTTGAGGGGTTTGTATCTTGAACTTCAGATGTTAGGGATAGAAATAGGGTTAGGAATGAATAAAACCTCATTATACACCCTTTAACCCCATAATACACCCTTTAGGAGCTCAAAACGAATTAGTTTAGGAGTTAAGTACNAATTAGATGAAGAAGTAGAAGTAGAAGTAGTAGAAGAAGAATTAGAGTTTAGGAGTTAAGTACATAGGAAGTACGAAAATACCCTTAATAACCAGACTTGACGGGTGACATCATGACCCGTTACTCCACTTGACTGGTCATTAGACCCACCCATTATCATTGAAGGAAAATTTCAACTTTTTGATCTTTTCTTGACACCTTCACTTAAAAATTCGTCATCACACTTAGCGGATCTTTCCTCCAGTCGTTAAGAATCTCTGAAACTCACAAAATCTCCAACTTTCAACACTTGATAAATCACCGAAAGATTCGTTAGGTGACTTGACAACTCACCTAATGAGTCGTTCTGTGATCTGGTGCAGATTCTACTATTTTCTCCATTTCATATCTCGGGTTTGATCTTCAGAATTTTTGGGGTGTTACAAATTGAGTAAAGCCGCTAGATAGGCCTTAGAGAGCCTCAGGGAGTATTTCTCATCCATGTTCTTATATTTTTACCACTATAGATGCTTTAAGGACAAATCATGACTTTAAGTGTGAAGTGGAGATATATTTTGATATTTTAAGGTAAATGATGAGTGTGCCATAGAATTATATATATTTTTTTTAATTTTCTTAAAAATGACATGTCTGATTCACCCCTTAATTTTCATAGCCTCGATTTATTTTCAAAGGGGTACTTTTGAACCGGTTAAAATTTTCATTTCTAGGAGTAGTTTTTTTAGGAGAAGAAAAGACTTTTACTGATGGGTTGTTGGCGATCGTCTTGAGGGAAGTTAGTCAATAGGAAGTAGGTAGGAAACTTAATCCTTAGGGACATTTGGATACTAGCTATTCAGGTTATGTGCTAATTTGACTAATTGATGTAAGTATTAGTTGTAAATTTGAAAACATATTGGGGAAAAGTAAATGATTCCTCTTGAGACACCAAGGCTAATTTTCTAGACTCTTATGTGATTTTACTAGCTTATATCGAACTCTTGTTTTTTTTTTTGCTTAATTGAAGGTCTATATGGATCTGTCTTAAGTCGAACATGTGTCATGTGTGTAAGAAATATTTTGATATTCCTTGCTTTCATGTGGATGTCTAGAACTTTCTTGGTTCTTGCTAAATAAAATAAAGAATGTTGAGTCTAGAAGATGATAAAAGAATTTCTTAGAATAGCCATACTTTTATCCTGCTCTTTACCTACTCACATATGATATCCTTAGTAAGTCATATTTAGCTAGCCTATTCTTTTAGTATCCACGATTGAAGATAAATTCCTTTGTTCTAATTGACCTTTAATTAGATTTCAGAACTCTTAAAGAACTTTAATTGAAAAAAAGAGCAATCGAAAGAAGAGTGGAACAAGAAGAAAATTTGAAGATGGAAGTTTGAATAAAAAGATAAAGGGTGAAAGTGTTGAATATGTATATATTATTGGCGGAGAATGAAAGAAAAAATAAAAAAAATAAAAATTTATCATTCCTTGCTAATGACATGTGATAATATGCTTAAAAAGATGGAAACACAGAATACAAATGGGTGAGAAGAGTAGAAGAAGAGTTAGCAAGTTGAAGGATGTTCTTAATAGAATCGAAAAATGTGTGATGTATTAAAGTACTTAGGAAGGATAGTTACTATTTAAAAAAAGACTTTCTACCCATCCCTTAGCCTAATTGCAGCCCTTTAAGTCCTACATGACCCTAAATTTAGCATTCTTATATTAGTAGAGTGTTTATACTAAGGTCAAGCCCATAATTCATCATACGTTGCATGGAATGTTTTATGTGAAAGTGAGTGTAGATTGCTTAATTTGTACACCCATATATGTAATTCTTACATATTGTTATGAGCGAACGTGGAAAATTTTATTTGTGGTAAAGGAATATAACTGAAATAAATAGGTGAAGTGTTCGATCTATTGATTAGGTGACATAGAAGTGCTGGCCGATATTCAGATATTTTGAGTCAATTCTTGAGGCTATGCCATATTGAAGGGGTTGTTCATGAGTTGCAATTGAGGGTTATAGCATGTCGTGAAGGGCACTTGGTTTCGATGTGGTCAGAGAAGCCTTAGCCTGAGCAGACTTGTTTAATTGACATAGTCCTTGCTAGTAAAAAGATATAGAGTTAATTGCTTAATCGAGGATGAGCAAATGTTGGGGTGTTGATGAAAAGCCAAAAATATATATATTTAGTCACTATTTACCTTATATTTTAGTGCTTTTATCATCTCTTTGAATATTAATTCTAAGAATTATGATTATATTGATATGTTTTGATATGTAAGTGTGTTTTGAACAACTTGAATGATAAACACAACAAAAATGGGCAAGAAATGACCAAAAACGATAAAAGAAGAAACAGTATCTTAGAGCGTCACAAGAGAAGTGAAAATGGAGAACTAGAAAAGAATTTGCGCCACCCCTTGCATTATAAATGATGGTGCAATAAAATAGACAGATATAATTTTTTTAGCCTATTACACCACCTTTTGCGAAGCAAAGGTGGCACGATCCTTAACCTTTTTTGATCTGATTTGAAATTAACTTTTAAAAGCTCAAACATTCCCATAATCTATCATTATGAATGTTAAGGGGATTTTTGAGGGGTTGGACGTTATTTTGAAGCCAATTCTAAGGAAAAGTAGAATTTCCTTTCGATTTATTTCTTCTCTTTATTTTCTAAATAATTCTTGTAAATTTATGAATTCTCTGAGGAGTATGATAACAATGAGTAGCTTAACTTTATGGCTCTAGGATTTCGAAACATATACGATAGTTGAAGTTTATTTATCATTAATGATTATTGAGTTTTTCATATTTGAGTTATTTACTCTTTTTTATCTCAATTATTTCATTATTTGATAAAATAATTGAACATTATCTGTGGCTCGCTAATTAGACTTGAAGAAAGGATTATGAGGGTAATAAGAATAAGTCAAGCTTTTTCGTGAACCTTATAGGAAAAGAGGATCAATTCTATAATGAGGATAGAAATATACCATTCATTCTTTCTTAGTTGGTACAAATGAAATATGCATGCACTTCACTATTAATCGAAGATCATAGAAATATAGGCATTAAGGATAGTCAAGTAGTCTTAGAGTTATCAGCAACATGATTGATAGAGTAATATCAACCCTTAACTAGTAACTAAGGAGAATCAATAGGTATAATGATTTGATAACTCTGGATTGTTAAATTGCCAATATTTCNCTATTATCTCTACTAAACATAAACCAACATTTTCAATGCTTGCTATACTTACTTCTATGTCATAAGTACATTAATAGAACAACTAAAGAATCAATTGTATTTTTCAAATAGTTGGAATAAGAATTCAAATTAGAAGATTAATCTAACAAGTCCCTATGGGTATGATATCTGACTTAAATATCCTAAATTACTTGTATGACTGTGTATAATTGCATGTGCATTTGGTTGCATCACTAACCAATATTGTCAAGGGGATGTTGGTTATACAAATACAAAAAAAAAATTATTTAATCCACATAACATTTGATCGCATAAAAGTTATCTATTTTGATATGGGGATACTGTCATACTATCACATTCAATAGAATATCAATCATTGGTACGTATTTAAGTCCTGCAAGGATACTAGAAATGTGTAAATCAAGTGACTAATACATAAGATATGTGTTGTTTTTCTTTTAAGAAATGATTCTAGTAATATTGAAGACATTGCTGCTTGCATAAATCAATTGAAAGAAGAATATGTCGAAGAAGATAAGATAAAGTATATTCAAAGACAGTTTCCCACACCTCTATAACTATCGCATTGATATCTTCTCTTTCACTCTCTTTCTTCATTCAGAAAGGGTGAAAATTGAATTGAAAACTGAAAAACTTTAGCAAAATACTTTTTAAAACACAATGTTTAAATGAATTATGAAATAAAAATTGCCCTAAAATGATAATTTGGTGGAATATTTTTTTGAGGTATTGTCGATCTCAATATTTGAAAAATTGGTTATACAAGAATAAAATTCACCGTCCTTGAAATATAAAGTGATGTTTTCATCATGGAGAGTAAAATATACGTTGTACTCTTTTTCTTAGCCAATATGTTGTCCCACTGGGTTTTCCTTTCATGGTTTTGAACGATGCACCAAACATTGTGTATCTTAAAATATGTGTACTCTTTTTTCTTCAGTAGAATTTTTTTCATTAGTTTTCTTCATAGTAATATTTTAACGAGGCACATCATCTATGGACATCCAAGGGGGAGTGTTATAGAACTTATTATTTATGTGGATGTCCATTAAATTTAATCTCTTCATCTCCCCACTATTTTTTACCATTATGCTCCACCTCCACCATTACTTCAAATTATTAATGCTATGTCTCCCACCTCTTCCATGATTTTCCCCTTAATATCATGTTTATGACTATCTTTTGTATGTCTCTATGTAACACTATAAAGAGAGATTTTGAGGATTATATTGTATACACTTGAACGCTTGATACTTGGAAGAACATTTATGAAATACATGAAAAGAGTAATAAAAGCTATGTTTTCTATCTACACTCTCGTCTCTTCTTTTATTTATATACTTTGTTTATATATCTTATTTGCTCTAGTTTTACGACAGATTTAAATCAAAGAAAAAATAATGACTAATCAAAGTAAGATTATAGTATATGTTGTTTATATACAAATGACTAACAAAATAATGACTATTAACATTATTTAATAT
>JACEIK010000299.1:127334-145766 GCA_018107945.1 Datura stramonium | reverse complement strand
CTATCTATATATATATATGTATGTATAAATGTAATTAGGGTTGGTCGCCAATAAGAACATGTCAAGTGGAGAAAGAGATTCACCATTAGGTTTCTTTTCTTCTTTATTTTCTTAGACTTTACTTTTAATGAACACATCAAATTCTTGTGTTTTTTGCATAAACATGAAGGGATAAAAACCCTTGTTCAGAGGTTACAGCAAAACGCACGAATGTTTAGTGGATGATTGACTTGACGAAGTTAGTTTATTAAATTGGTTGTTCTTATATTCTTGAGTTTACTATTTTGATGATCGGAAAACATTGAAATACATTTATAATCTTATTATGAACCCATAAGAAGGAAAATAAGATAGAACGAAAAATATAGGGAGTAAGATGTTTTCGTGAAGTAAAAACTGAAAATTGATTTGTGTCTAGGATAAGAATATACATAGAACGTCTTGCTTGGTTATTAAATGGGAGAAGCTAATTTAGTTCGTATGATTTATTCTTGATCATAGAAATATAGATGTAGAATTTCATATGCATATATCATTAGAGGCTCGAAAGACCATAATGACACAATTCACTCCATAAATCGATAACCACATAAACTAATCAGTCAAGGAAATCTAATGATAGATATTATTGCTAAATAAAGTCGTAACCTTGGAATAAGTTACTAATAGTGATCACAACTTTTAATTTCTCTCTCTCGCCTTTATTTTTGTTAGAGTAGATTAACATTCAAACACTCTCTGGTTACTCTTCACACTTGATTTAATTCATAGTAATTGAACTAACTAGATTTAGCTAAGTTACAAGTCTCCTGGGTTCGACATTCATATTTAAAATTTTTATATTACTTGGATGACCACGTGCACTTGTGGGTAGTTGGGAGTTGCCAGCAAATTTGGTGCCATTGTCGAGGACTTAGAAATTAGTAAATTTCTAGTTTTTTTTTTATTGTTTCACTGTTCAAGTGTTGACTATATGATCTTAGTCATTATTTCTACAGGTACACTCTTACTATTGCAATAAGCTAGCACGAGACAAAGAAGTAATTGAAACTATCAGCAACAGTCATAAGGGAACTAGTCATATACTCATCCAAACACTATTAAGGAGATACTGAAGAAGATCATGGATGACTAATCAAAGATGGTTGCATACATAAAGAACTAGGTCAAATAGTAGGAGCATAGAATTCAAGGCCTTATGAAGGCTTACCTAGTGATATATCCCCAATTCCTAATCAAGTGAATATAGTCACTACCTGTAGTGGTAGAGAGTAAGAGAATCTTATTGCAAGGAAAATACTGTAGAAAAGTATTGAAGTTTTCGAAGAGCAAAAAAAGCTTGAAAAGGAGGTAAAAGTTTGAGATGCACCATATAGTGTGAAGCCACCACCTCCTTTCTCACAGAAATTTAAGAAGAAAAAAGAAAAAGTAGATTTCAAGAAGTTTCTCGATTTAATAAAGCAGGTGCACATTAATCTTTCTATTATTGATGTGTTTCAAGGGGTTCCCAAATATACTAAGTACATTAAGGACATCGCAGTGAACAAGAATTGATTGAATGAGTATGCTACAATTGTACGTACTGAGTGCACTTCTAAGATTTAGAATAGGTTACCGGCCAAATGGAAAGATCTAGGTAGCTTCACCTATGAGATTTCTATTAGGCAGACAATTGTAGCTTGGGCATTGTATGATTTTTGGGCCAGTATTAACTTGATGCCATCTTCTATCTTTAAGAAGATAGGGTTGGGTAGCTCATGCCCACCACTGTTATTATTTAGTTGGAAAATAGATCTTTGCTAAGACTTGATGGTATCATTGAGGATGTCTTGGTGCAAATTGGGTCTCTCATCTTTCCGGTATGTTTTGTCATAATAGATTTTTAGCCAGATATGGAAGTTCCATTTGTCCTGGGAAATCCCTTTTTGAAAATTGAGTGTGCATTTATTAATGTAGCTGCCAGATAACTGACTATGAGGGCTCATGACAAGGTGGAGGTCATTGATGTGTACAAGGTAATAAAGCTTTCGGCTATTTATGAAGAGTTTTCCACCATCACAATACTAGATATTGAGTCAGATCTCCCTCTTATCACATGTAGTGACCTATTAGAGAGAGCACATGTGGGTTATGATATATTTGATGATGTTGATGCTTAATAGATGGTTTGGATATTAGATATAGCAAGCATATTCATCATTAGAGGCAACTTTGAGCCTCTTAATAGACCACTTAGGCAGGCCTCCTCCCAAGCTATCTATTGAGGAAGCTCCGAAGTTGGAACTAAAACACTACCTTTCCACCTCAAGTATGATTTTTTTGGGGAGGATGACGCCTTACCGGTTATGCATGATGCAGGATTTTCTGATGTACAAGTTAAGGAAGGATTTTCCATTTTGAAAAGGTGGAAGAAAGCAATCAAATGGCAAATGTCTGACATTCATTGGATCAGCTTCACTTTCTGCATGCATAAGGTCTTTATGGAGGACGGTTTAAGTCTAATGTTTAACACCTTTGGAGGATAAATCCAGTAATGAAGGACGTGGTGAGGAAGGAGTTTATCAAGTGGTTTATGCGAGTATTACTTATCTGATCCCTGATAGTAAGTGGGTTAGCCCAATACAATGTGTCCCAAATAAAAGAGGGATGACAGTTATTATTAAATGAGAAGAACGAGTTGATTCTTACATGTATAGTCACTGGGTGGAAAATTTGTATGGTTTGCATGAAATTGAGTGACGCAAATCGCAAGGAACATTATCCCATTCCCTTCATCGATTAGATGTTGGACAAACTGGCTGGCCAGAAATATTATTGCATGACAGATGGGTATTCAGGCTACAATCAAATAGCCATTGCATTGAATGATTAAGAGAAGATGATGTTCACTTGTCTTTATGGTACTTATTACTTTAAGAATATGCCATTTGTACTATGCAATGCACCTGCCACATTTAAGAGATGCATGGCCATATTTTCTAACACGATGGAGAATTTCATCAAGGTATTTATGAATGATTTTTTGATTTATTGGTAACTCTTTTGAGGCTTGTTTGTAGAATCTTGACAGGGTTTTGGCCCTGTGTGAGGAGAAAAATTTAGTCTTCAATTGGGAAAAGTGTTACTTTTTGGTCCAGGAGGGCATTGTCCTTTGTCATAAGGTGTCACGAAAGGGTCTAGAGGTTGATCGGGCCAAGGTGGAGGTGATTGAAAAGTTGCCACTGCTAGTATCTATGAATGGTGTTCACAATTTTCTTGGGCATACAGGTTTCTACAGATAGTTCATCAAAGACTTTTCTATGATTTTCAGATCCATTTGTATACTTCTAGAAATAGAGGTAAAATTTGATTTTTGTAGTGATTGTGTGAAAGGATTTGAGGAACTAAGAAAATATTAGTGGAATCTCCAATATTGGTTTTATCGGCTTAGGAGTTGCCATTTGAACTAATGTGTGATGCAAACGATGTCGTAGTGGTGGCTATTCTCATATAGAGAAAAGATTTTCATTCCATTTATTATGCAAGAAAAACTCTATACATCTTAAATGAACTATACTGTGATAGAGAAAGAGATGCTGGGTTAGTGTATGTTTCCAATAAAGTTTGGTCTTATCTTGTGGAGACTAAGGTGATTAATTATATAGATCATGCTGCTATCCATATTTATTTAATGAGAAATATGCGAAGCCGAGGCTCATTATGTGGATTTTTCTGCTCTAGGAATTTGATCTTGAGATCAAGGATAGAAAGGGAACAGAAAATTAGGTTGCGGACCACTTATCTAGACTTGAAGGCTGGTTTCATATGACCAAAGATTGCCAGATTCGTGAGGAGTTCCCTGATTTTGTAGAGTTACTATGGTATGTGAATATTCTTAATCTGTTGGTTAGTGGGGGTGTATCCTCTTGAAGTAAACACCCAAAAGAAGAAGAAGCTCTATCATGATTTCTATTTCTACTTATGGGATTAGTCCTATTTTTTCAAGCAAGGCCCGGATCAAGTGATTCGTAGATTCACTATGGAAAGTTAAGTGAAGCAAGTTCTTTAGAGTTGTCATTCATCTCCATATGATGGACATGATGGAGGAGAAAGAACAACACAAAAGGTATTGCAATCCGGCTTCTTTTGGTCTAATCTGTTCAAGGATGCTCTAGCTTATATGAAGGGTTGTGACCAATGTCAATGGATGGGAGTAATTCTAAGGAGGCATGTGATGCCTTTGAATAGTATTTTTGAGATAGAGATCTTCCACTTATGGGGAATTGACTTTATTGGGCCCTTCCCACCATCCTTTAGCAGCAAGTATGCTGTTGATTACATATCAAAATGGGTGGAGGCCGTGGCTCTTCCCACCAATGATGATAAGGTGGTGGTAAAGTTTGTGAAAAAGAACATCTTTACAAGATTTGAGACCCTGATCTCGTTCAAATCCACTACAAAATTTTGGTAGTGTAAACGATCGAACTAAATATAGAACCCAATATAGAGTTGGGGTTGAATCCCACAAAGACTATGCTAAGTCCGCTTTATATTGTACTAATAAATATAGTATTGCAAGATTAGAGACTATTTGAATTTTTATTGAGTAAATTTAACTACAACTATTGAATGAGATATGATTGAACATGCAAGCAAAGACTTGGGAAATCTATGGGTATCTTTCAATGGCACCATAGGTGTCAATCTACTTCAATTTTTTCAAATTGAAAAGAAGTCCCTTCTACCCAATTGCTTGTTGCCAATTTAAATTCAACCTATATCTAGGAGAATCCATGAACCAAGGGTTATGCCTTGAGTTATTGTTGATTGATGCTAATTTAACCTAAATTTACTTTTTCAAGTCTCATAGAGGTAATCGGGCAGGATTGGGTGACTTTCACCACCAATCACATACTACAAAGCAATAATCAATCAAATGTTCATAAGCCCATACACAATTTTACCAAATAGGGATTATTAGGGTTCACAACACATTGGGTTCATAACCCTAGATCTAGGTTTAGTTACCCATAGCAAGAAGATGAAGAGAAAGAAAGTAATTGGACATTCACACCAATGGAATCATAAAATATAGAAGAAATTTTCAATTGATGAACTTGGATCTCAAAAATTACAAGCTAAATATAAGATCTGCTGTGAATAAAAAAGCTATCTATCCATCTCTACTCTGTACTGAAAATAATGGCTGAGAAACTCTATGAAAAAAAGAAGAAAAATATATTTATACTATGTCACAACAAGCCCGAAATATTTTAAACTCGAAGGTGCCAGGTATGCTGGGATGGACCATCCCTTGGAAGGATTGGCTATCCTTTATCCTGTTGTTTACAATTGTCCTCTGTCAATCATCTATCTGTCCCATGATCGGCAGACCATGTTTTGGAAAGACGATCTATCTTTGGCTTCGCATTTATAATTGTCTTCTGCCTCATACTGAGTCTGTCTTTCAATAGACGGACCATCTTCTACAAAGATGGTCCATCCTTCAACTTGTCATATACATACCTCTTCAAGTTGGTTTCTGGAATAATTGGCTTGACTTGGACGGCTAAACATATGGACTGTCTATCAGACAAATGGTCCATCATTTGTCTCGTCCTTTGGAAAGATTTCTGGCTTTAACACCTCTTTTCTTCATTTTGTTTGGGTTCCTAAAACAAGAAATAATGAGGATAGTTTCCACTTAATTTAACTCTCAAGGACATGAAAAATGCTATGAAATGAAGCAAAGATGGGTCACAAATTCTTGACACATTAACACCCCCAACTTAAAGCATTTTCTTTTCCTCAAGCTAACTAAGAAGAGAAACTACCCTACACCTAAATAATTGTCACGACTCGAATGTACACCTAGATCGTAGACACGGGACAAGGGACCCCGAGAGACCCCAAGTTGGCCCATGGCACATGCATACAGCTAATCTCCTTTAAATAAGCGGAATATCAAACATAAAACATAGCGGAAATGTAACCATAGCATAACATCAGAAAATACTAGACGTACACATAAGCTGAGTACTACTTACAGTCTGAAAGCCTCTACAACATACGATGGGTTGATGGGAAAACATCCCCAACTAACCCGAACAATACTGAAACACAAGATAACATAAAAGTCTGTCAAACGGCCCTCGGAACATGAGGACTCACTAAAAGCTGAGATGGACTAAGGATGAGGATGAGCCCAAGATTCGGACCCTGTATCATAAAATGATACAACATAGAAAGTATGCGGTCAGTACATGGAATGTACCAAGTATGCAAGGTAGGTAAAATGGACATTTAAAAGTAAAATAAACTTGTAAATAAACATAAGAGAAGAACATCATGCTTGTATCATATACTTCGTAAGAAAACATAAGGCTCAAGGCTTTCAAATCATTCATAAAGCGTTTATAATCATAATCGTAAGTAACTTTATAAAAACATAACTTGAGCCAATAACATAAATATAACAATGCATAAAAAATGCGGAATAATGGGAGGAACGTCATAACCGACATTATCATGGTAGAGCCTTTCATAATGCCCCAACTATCTAGCTCAAGTGGGTAGAGCGGACCTTGGCTTGCCTGGCGAGGGTCGTGCATTAGGTGTGATATCACATTTGAGGGGATCATTATCAATAAAATATATCATTAGAAACCCACGGTGGCACGTGGTTATGAGACACCGGCGTAGTTATTTAAACGCCGGGCTGCTCGGTGCTAGACACGGCTCCCAAAAACATGTATATAGGCTCATACGTAAATCAATAACATCATGAATTAAGATTCATTGGCTAAAAGCTAACATTTATCATTATTGATCCCCTTTAAAACATGCTTAGCCAAGAATCAAAGGCCCTTTTTATCGGCCAACATCATAAATCGATAAATCATGTAATTCGTTTTATAAATCATAAATCATTCTTCAACATGTGGGCATTGCCCAATACTTTATCTTACTCAATTCGTTCAAAATATGCTCATAAAAATGGGTAACTTGAATTCATGCTTTTCCATCATTAATAAACTCAAAATATTGCATATTTATCATAAATCATAACTTTCATGAACCTTCATCAAATGGGCATTTTCGATAAAAAGATTGAAACATGATTTTAAAGAGAATAATATAAAACATGCCCATCGTTCATAATTCAATAATTAAAATTCAATTAAATCATACTCATAAAGAGAAATCACATTTTCATGCATTTGGGTAAAACCCCATAGAACTTGAATAGGAGAATTCATGATTTAATCAAAATTTGGGCATGGGTGTGAAAGGATTCACCCATTCTAAACCCTACATACCTGGAAATGAACTGATTTCAATGTTCCTTGAATACCCAGAAAGAAATTGATAGAATTTTGGAGAAGAAGACCTTGAATCTCCCTAAAACCCCTCTAAAAGATCTTGCATGGGAATAGGTATGCATTAGGGACTTAACCGATCTTAACACACTCAGAAAAATACACAAAACGATGTAGTTTAGGGTCTCAAAGCATGGAAAAGTTGAATATTCCCTTAATAAAATTTCCCTGAAAAATTGGTCTGGACAGACCAACGGACATACCAACGAGTCGTTGGTAACTACCATGACTCGTGGTATGGCCTGTCATATGGACTGCCCAGGTCCAATTTCTGGATTTAAACCACGACTGCACAGGAGGGTCGTCTTTACGTCTAACGGATCATTGGTTTCCCCCTTTGAAAGTTCAGAACTCCCTAACAACGAGTCTCACCACGACTCGTTGCGTCCTCTAACGGGTCTTGGTGTCCGTCCGTTAAGTCCACTGGAACCCTTATGTCCTCTCACCACGACTCGTGACAATGGGTTATTGTTACTCATGATGGGTCGTTGGATGACCCAGATCACAGCCTCCCACGGGTACAAACGACATCTTGTTGTTTCAAGAAACGAGTCATTACTTCATCCGTTGCCACCACTGCCTCCCTGAACCCCCATACCATGACAGCTTACGATGACTCGTGGTAACCAACCACGAGTCGTTGAGTCGCCCGTCCTGTGATG
This sequence comes from Datura stramonium, assembly GCA_018107945.1. Lineage (NCBI taxonomy): Eukaryota > Viridiplantae > Streptophyta > Magnoliopsida > Solanales > Solanaceae > Datura > Datura stramonium. Next base: position 137,746 of record JACEIK010000299.1, on the reverse strand, counting down.
TTTTTCCAGTTTTCTGCACTTTTCAAATTCAACTCCTGGGTCTATTCTTAGGCCTTTCCGGGGTATTACAATATCTCCCCCTTGGAAACATTCGTCTTCGAATGTAGGAAACAAGTAGAAAACAGAAACATTAAATTTATCCTAGCCATATACTGATCATTTTAACTGAATTTTTCACGGAATGACTACCGCAGAATAAAACCACATATCTGAATTGATCTCATACTTCACATACACATTCATGCACATAAAAAAAATTTGTACACATGAATTGAACATGAAAACTAGATAGATTCATAGGGAAAAAACTGGTACCTCAAGTCGGAATTGAGCCGGTAGAGAACAAATCTGGATATCTAACCATCATATCCGCTTCGGCTTCCCACGTAGCTCCCTCAACATGTTGATTCCTCCACAATACTTTAACTGAAGCTACTTCTTTGTTCCTTAGCTTACGGACTTGACAAGCTAAGATTTTCACCAGAATTTCTTCATGGTTGAGGCTACCCTTTACACCAACGCTGTCTATCGGGATTACTAAAGCTGGATCACCCAAGAACTTTTTCAAGAGCGATACATGAAACACGGCATGAACTGAACCTAAATCTGAAGGCAAGTCCAATTCATACACCACCTTACCAACTCTTCTTATAACCCAGTAAGGACCCACATATTGGGGACTGCGTTTCCCCTTCTTCCCAAACTGCATAACTCCCTTCAGAGGAGATACCTTTAGAAATACCCAATCGTCCACCTCAAACTCCAATGCTCTTCTCCTCACATCGGCATTTGATTTCTGACAACTCTGAGAGGTTTTCAACTGGTCCCTTATCAACTGAACTTTGACCATCGCCTCGTGAACTGAATTTGGCCCTACCATAGCTGCCTCACCAACCTCAAACCATTTGATGGGAGATCTACACCTTCACCCGTAAAGAGCCTCGAATAGTGCCATTTGGATACTGGAGTGATAACTGTTATTATAAGGAAACACGATTAAGGGAAAATGATCATCCCAACTACCTTTAAAATCCATGATACATGCCCTCAACATGTCTTCAAGAGTATGGATTGTCCGTTCCGCCTGGCCATCCATTTGCGGATGGAATGCGGTGCTTAGATTAACATGAGTCCCAAGTCCCTTTTGGAAAGACCGCCAAAATTGAGAGGTAAACTGAGTACCTCGGTCTCAAATAATAGGCAAGGGCACCCCATGAAGTCGAACCAACTCCCGAATATACAACTCGGCATAATCATCCGCTGAATCCGTGATCTTCACTGGTAGGAAGTGTGCAACCTTGGTTAACCTGTCGACTACCACACAAATGGAATCGTATTGCTGGCGAGTACGGGGTAGACCTGTAATGAAATCCATGTTAATATATTCCTACTTCCAAGTGGGGATGCTGATTTCCTAAAGTACACCTCCTGTACTTTGATGCTCAACTTTCACTTGCTGACAGTTTGTACATTTGGCTACGAACTCTACAATATCCCTCTTCATACCATCCCACCAATAGATTTCCCACAAATCCTGTTACATCTTTGTAGATCTCGGATGGATGGAATATCTGGTACCATGTGCCTCGTACTATATCCGAACGCTCAAATTATCAACATCCAAGACACATAGCCGACCCTGATATTGTAGAACCTCATCTCCCCCTTGGGAGAAAACCTCCACCTTTTGACTTTGCACTTCTTCCTTAAGCTTCCTGAAAGTCGGATCCTCGTCTTGCTTAGATTTGACATCGACTACTAAGGATGACTCTGACCCATTCTGCACAATAATGCTGCCATCAGTCGAGTCGATCACTCTAACCCCTAACCTTGAATGTCGATGGACAGCACTCACAAAATCCTTCTTTACCTCATCCATGTGGGACACACTCTCCATAGAGATCCTACAAAGTGCATCCGCGACCACATTAGCCTTGTCCGGATAGTAGAGGACACTCATGTCGTACTACTTTAGTAACTCCAACCACCTCCTTTGCTGAAGATTTAGATCTTTCTGTGTGAACACATATTGAAAGCTCTTGTGATCTGTAAATAACTCCATGTGGACCCTATACAAGTAATTTCACCATATCTTCAATGCAAACACCACCGCCGCCAAGTCAAGATCATGGGTCGAGTAATTCTTTTCATGAACTTTCAGTTGTCTCGAGGCATATGCTATTACCTTCCCATGCTGCATCAACACACATCCTAGTTCAACTCTCGAAGCATCACAATATACAACAAATCCATCAGTACCCTCGGGTAAAGTCAACACCGGTGCTTGTCATGACTCGAACGTACACCTGGATCGTAGACACGGGACAAGGGAACTCGACAGACCCCAAGTCGACCCATGGCACATGCATACATCTAATCTCATTTAATAAAGAAAAATACTTAGCATAAAATAAAGTGGAAAAATAAACATAGTATAACAATCAGAAGTACTAGGCATATACATAAGCTGAGTGCTACATCTTGTCTGAAAGTTTCTACTACATAAGATGGGTTGATGGGACAATATCCCCAACTAACCAGTGCTGAAACATAAATAACATGAATGTCCACCAAACGACCCTCAAAACATGAGGACTCACCTATAGCTAAGAGAGAGAATTGAGATGCACTAAGGAGAGGATGAGCCTGAGATTCGGATCCTCTATCATGAAACGATACAACATAGAAAGTATGCAGTCAGTATGTGAAATGTACCGAGTATGCAAGGTAAGTAAAACGGAAATTTAAAAGTAAAATAAACTTATAAATAAACATAGGAGAAGGACATCATTCTTGTATCATAAACTTCGTAAGAAAACATAAGGCTCAAGACTTTCAAATCATTCATAAATCATTGATTATCATGATTTTATGTAAATTTTATCAAAACATAACTTGATCCAATAACATATATATAAAAATTTCATAAAACAAGCGGAACAATGGGAGGACTTGTCATAACTGACACCATCATGGTAGAGCCTTTCATGAGGCCCCAACTATCTCACTCAAGTGGGCAGAGCCAACCTTGGCTTGCCAGGTGAGGGTTGTGCATTGGGCGTGATATCACATTTGAGGGGATCATTATCAATACAATATATCATTAGAAATTCACGGTGGCACGTGGTTATGAGACACTGGCATAGTCCTTTGAATGTCGGGCTGCTCGGTGCTAGACACGACTCCCAAAAATATGCATATACGCTCATACGTAAATCAATAACATCATGCATTAAGATTCATTGGCTAAAATATAACATTTATCATCATTGATCCCTTTTAAAACATGCTTAGCCAAGAATCATAGCCCCTTTTCATCGGCAAACATCATAAATCGATAACTCATGTAATTCGCTTCATAAATCATAAATCATTCTTCAACATATGAGCATTGCCCAATACTTCATCATATTCAATTCTTTCAAATTATGCTCAGAAACATGGGTAACTTGAATTTATGCTTTTCCATCATAAATAAATCTCAAAATATTGAATATTCATCATAAATCATAATTTTCATGAACCTTTGTCAAAGGGCATTTTCGATTTAAAAAGATTGAAACACGATTTTAAATAAAATAATATAAAACCTGCTCATCATTCATAATTCAACAATTAAAACTCAATTAAATCAAACCCATAAAGAGAAATCACATTTTCATGCATTTGGGTAAAATCCCATTGAATTGAATAGGAATATTCATGATTAAATTTGAAATTTGGGCATGGGTGTGGAAGAAATTACCCATTCTAAACCCTACATACCTGGGAACACTTGGTTCTTAATTTCCCTTGAAAGCTCAACATGGAATATGGAGAATTTGAGGAAGAACACTTGAATCACCTTCTACTCCCATCTCTAACTCTTGCATGCATATATAAGGCTTTACATGGACTAATCACCATTAAAAGACCCTATTCCGACCTTAAAACGATATAGTTTAGGCCTTAGGAGATTAGGAAATTACGAGAAGGTCCTTATTAATTCGCAGAAAATAACTACCAGGTGATCCTAATGGGTGACCTAATGACTTGTCAGGACGGGCAACGACTCGTCGTATTGCCCGTCAAGTACACTGCCTCACCCTCAATTTAATTTCCATAGGCTTACTCACGATCCACCATACGAGTCGTTGGGACCGATCACGACTCGTGGGGTCCCATCCGTTGGGTATACTTATCAAACCTCCTATTTAATCCTCAACCTCATCCCACGGTAGACCTGATGACTCGTGGTAGATGACGACGAGTCATTCCTATGCCCGTGGGGACCTCAATTCCTCAGCCCATTCCAGCCTTCCCACGAGCCACCTGACGACTTGTGGGGTCTCCTCATGAGTCATATAACGACTTGTCCTGCACTGCTGCAACATTTTTCCAGATTTTCCCCATTTGACTCCCGGGTACGACCCTTGGGTTCCCGGGGTATAACAATATCTCCCCCTTAGGAACATTCATCCTCGAGTGGTAGAAACATGCAGAAAACTCAGAAACAAGCTATCACCATATACAAATACTGATCATTTAAGCCGAAAACTTACAGAATGACTACCTCCGAAAAGAACTACATAGCTGAACTGAATTCAGACATCATATACATATACCATATCATAAAACAAACTTGTATGCATGAACTGAACATGAAAACTAATTAGAGCTTTGCGGCAAAAACTGATACCTCAAATTGAAACTGAGTCGGTAGAAAACAGGTGTGGGTATTTAGACATAATATCCGCTTCGGCTTCCCATGTAGCTCCTTCAACATGCTGGTTTCTCCAAAATACTTTAACTGAAGATACTTCTTTATTCCTTAGCTTACGAACTTGACGATCTAATATTTTTACCGAAATTTCTCCATAGCTGAGGCTATCCTTTACCCCAACGTTGTCTACTAGGACTACTAAAGCTGGATCACCCAAGCACTTTTCCAAGAACGATACATGAAACACAGGATGAACTGAAGATAACTTCGAAGGCAATTCCAACTCATACGCCACCTTACCAACTCTCCTCACAACCTGGTAGGGGCCAACATAGCAGGAACATAGTTTCCTCTTCTTCCCAAACCGCATGACTCCCATCATGGGAGATACCTTTAGAAATACCCAATCTTCCACCTCAAACTTCAAATCTGTTCTCCTCACATTGGCATATGATTTCTAACGACTCTGAGCGGTTTTCAACCGGTGCCTTGTCAACTGAACCTTCACCATTGCCTTGTGAACTGAATCTTTCCCTATTATCGCTGCCTCACCGACCTCAAATCATCCGATGGGAGATCTACACCTTCGCCCGTAAAGAGCCTCGAATGGTGCCATTTGCATACTAGAGTGATAGCTATTATTATAAGCAAACTCGATTAAGGGAAAATGATCATCCGTTTTATGACAAGGGACCTCGAGAGACCCCAAGTCGACCCATAGCACATGCATACAACTAATCTCATTCAAATAAGCGGAATGATAATCATAAAAGTATAGCGAAAACGTAATTATAGCATAACATCAGGAAATACTGGACATATTCATAACTGAGTACTACATTCTTATCTGAAAGCCTCTAATACATAAGATGGGTTGATGGGACAACATCCCCAACTAACCTGATCAATACTGAAACATAAATAACATGAAAGTCTATAAAACAGTCCTCAGAACATGAGGACTCACCAATAAGCTGAAAGCATAAGCTGGGATGGACTAAGGGTGAGGATGAGCCTCAGATCAGGACCCTGTATCATGAAATGATAAAACATAAAAAGTATGCGGTTAGTAAATAAAATGTAGAGAGTATGCAGGGTAAGTAAAACGAACGTTAAAAGTATAATAAACTCATAAATAAACATAGGAGAAGGACATCATGCTTGTATCATAAATTTCGTAAGAGAACATAAGGCTCAAGACTTTCAAGTCATTTATAAAGCGTTCATAATCATAATCGTAAGTAAACTTTATCAAAAAATAACTTGAGACAATAACATAAACATAACGATTCATAAGACATGCGGAACAATAGGAGGACTAGTCATAACCGACACCATCATGGTAAAGCCTTTCATGATGCCCCTCTATCTCGCTCAAGTGGGCAGAGTGGAACGTGGCTTGCCAGGCGAGGGTCGTGTATTAGGTGCGATATCACATTTGATGGGATCATTATCAATATATCATATAATTTATAAACCCATGGTGGCACGTGGTTATGAGACACCGGCGTAGTCCTTTGAACGCCGGGCTGCTCGGTGCTAGACACGGCTCCCAAAAACATGCATATAGGCTCATATGTAAGTCAATAACATTATGCATTAAGATTCGTTGACTAAAATATAACATTTATCATCATTGATCCCCTTTAAAACATGCTTATCCAAGAACCATAGGCCCTTTTCATCGGCTAACATCTTAAATCGATAAATCATGTAATTTGCTTCATAAATCATAAATCATTCTTCAACATGTGGGCATTTCCCAATACTTCATCATATTCAATTCTTTCAAGATATGCTAATAAGCATTGTTAACTTGAATTCATGCTTTTCCTTCATCAGTAAATTCAAAATATTACATACTCATCATAAATCATAACTTTCATGAACCTTCATTAAATGGGCATTTTAGATTTAAAAAGCTTGAAGCATTATTTAAAGAAAATAATATAAAAACTGCCCATAATTCATAATTCAATAATTAAAACTCAATTAAATCATACCCATAAAGAGAAATCATATTTTCATGCATTTGGGTAAAATTCCATGGAACTTAAATAGGAGGATTCGTGATTTAAATGAAAATTTGGGCATGGGTGAGGAAGAATTTCACCCATTCTAAAATCCTACATACCTGGAAATGGATTGATGCAAAGTTCCTTGAATACTCACAAAGAAATAGATGGAAACTTGGGGAAGAAGACTTTGAATCTCCCAAAAATCTCTATAAGCTTTTGCATGAGATGGGCATGCATAAAGTACTTAACTCATCTTAACACGCTCAGAAAAATATCCAAAACGACATAGTTTTAGGGTCTTAAAACATGGAAAAGTCGAAAATTCCCTTAAAATTATTTCCCTGAAAACTGCTCCGGACAGACCAACGACTGACCCAACGGGTCATTGCAACATACCACGACTCGTGGTATCGAGTCATTGGGTCCACTGCATCATGACATCCTCATATTTTTCCCACGACTTATCAGGATGAGTCGTTTCTTCAATCAACGGGTTGTTAGATCGACCGTTGTAAACCCCCTTGACAAAATTTGACTTTCCTTTCCACGAGCCTCACCACGACTCATGGTAGCATCAAACGAGTCATGTTCTCCATCTGTTGAATGCACTGAAATCCTCAACCCTCAAACAACGACTAGAAACAACGGACTGTTGCCTCTCACAAAGAATTATGGAACGCCCATTGTTTCCCCCTCAACCTAAGTCCAGTCCCTCCAAAAACTGGTAACAACAACTTGTTGTTCCTGACAGGGAGTTGTTACACCGTCCATTGTCTCCACTTCTTCCCTTAACTTCCCAAACCGTGACAGCTTACGATGACTCGTGGTATCCAACCACGAGTCTTTGGGTCGCCCGTCCTGTGATGTTTTTGCCAATTTTCTGCACTTTTCAAATTAAACTCTCGGGTATATTCTTAGGCCTCTCCGGCGTATAACAATATCTACCCCTTGGAAACATTCGTCCTGGAATGTAGGAAACAAGCAGCAAACAGAAACATACAATTTATCATAGCCATATACTGATTATTTTAACCAAAAGTTTCACGGAATGACTACCTCCGAATAAAACCACATAACTGAACTGATCTTATACTTCACATACACATTCATACACATAAAAGAAACTTGTATACATGAACTGAACGTAAAAACTAGATAGAGTCTTAGGGAAAAAACTGGTACCTCAAGTCGAAACTGAGCTGGTATAGAACAAATATGGATATCTAGCCATCATATCCGCTTTGGCTTCCCATGTAGCTCCCTCAACATGCTGATTTCTCCATAATACTTTAACTGAATCTACTTCTTTGTTCCTTAGATTAATACTTGACAATCTAAGATTTTCACCAGAATTTCTTCATAGTTGAGGCTATCCTTTACACCAACGGTGTCTACCAGGACTAATAAAGCTGGATCACCCAATAACTTTTTCAAGAGCGATACATGAAACACGGGATGAACTGAAGCTAACTTTGAAGGCAAGTCCAACTCATATGCCACCTTACCAATTCTCCGCACAACCAAGTAATGACCAACATATCAGGGACTGAGTTTCCCCTTTTTCCCAAACCGCGTGACCCCCTTCATGGGAGATACCTTTAGAAATACCCAGTCGTCCACATCAAACTAAAAATCTCTTCTCCTCACATTAGCATATTATTTTTGATGACTCTGAGCGATTTTCAATCGGTAACTTATCAACTGAATCTTCACCATCACCTCATGAACCGAATCTGGCCCTATCATAGCTGCCTCACCAACCTCAAACCATCTGATGGGAGATCTACACCTTCGCTCGTAAAGAGCCTTGAATGGTTCCATTTGGATACTGGAGTGATAACTGTTATTATAAGCAAACTCGATTAAGGGCAAATGATCATCCCAACTACCTTTGAAATTGATAACGCTCAAACCACACTTCCAACTGAAGTATGAAGCGAACGTTGTAAATAAAGAACCCAAACTTATAGGTTGGGGTTGAACCCACAGGGAATATGGAAAATCTAGATTACTGCCAGTAGATGAACTTATATGGTAATTACTTCACAATGGGGGAATTCTAATAAAAATCAATAATGAAAATAAGAAACAGTCAAGATTATATTTCTGAATCAATAATTATAGGATAACTAGGGTTTGTGTTCTCCATGGGTTCATGACAGCTTTGGGTATACACTCTTGATCTATTCCAATACTTTACTTATAGAACGGATAACTTAGATTTATTCAAACAATCGACCAATCCCTATTGAATGACGATCCTCAATTACTCGACCAAGTCTCATGAGTTTTGCAAACTAACCGTTATCACTAAGTTCCAGATATAACTAACTTGCAACCACAACTCAAGTTAATACAATGATCATCAAGACAAGGCTCTGTTGTAACTCTCTTTTCCTAATCTCTACCTCTTTGACCAAAGCAAGTAAAGAATTCAGGCACTTCCTAATGTTGTACACCGCTAAGAATCATTAAAGATGCAGAGAATTCAATATAAGTATTTAGTATTGGTTTTATACTCACTTTATGCAACCCTAACTTGTTAATCCATCATGATTCCCACAACCCTAGCTATGGAGGTTTTAGCCTCTCATAGTTGCAAGGTTATGATTTGTGTTCATTGTTGAAAACATATAACAATACTTACAAAGATGACTGAGAAAAACAATTCCTTAAATTAAACCACAAAATCTTGAATAACAAGTGGCAAGAACAAGATGAATTCAAGAAAAGGTTGATCAAAAGGTTGAACCAACTCAATTCTCTCTTCCAATGATGTAAAATTGGGTACTAAAATGTTTTTCTACCAGAATTAAGTCTATTCGTCGTCCCCTATTAAAAATAAAACATAAAAAGTATTTATAGAGACACAAGAATCCTTTTCCTAAACTAACAGGTCTGCTTTCCATATCTGTTGCCGACCTCGTCACGATTCCACCTATGACTCGTAGGGGCTTCTCACGAATCATGAAATCAACTCATGGCTTGGAGTGTTGGCTGAATTTTGGTTAAGTTTCGGCCAAGGTATGATTCATACCAACATGATACGACTCGTACATGGACACCCGTGGCTTGATCTTGATCTTTTGAACTTTTTCTGAACTTCACCACAACCGGTATGGTACGACTCGTACCCTCATCTCAGGGGTCGTAGGGTGCTCTCGTACTGAGAATCAGTCTTCTGTGCAATTCTTTTGGATTTCGTCACGACTGGGTTACCACGACTCGTACCACCATGGTACGATCCGTGACAAGTTTCATAAGTTTGGTCTTCCACGTTAACTTTAAGCTTTTGATCAAGACCCTTTGTACGACTCATAGGTCCATCCTACGAATTATACTGTGGTTTGCACTTTTTGCACCATTTTTACACACTTTTAGATTCCTTTTGCAATTTATTGTTCCAACACCCATTTATCCTGAAATAAAAGGAAAAGTGCCTCATATCCACATATATACACCTAAGTCCATGCTATTTTCTTAGTTTTGAGCGTCAATAGTGCTGTAAATTCACAGCACATCAACAAAAAACCCTCAACTTAAGACTTTTGCATGTCCTCAGGAAAAGAAAAAGAAAAACTAAACACGATGCTCAACTAGAAAATAAACTTAGGATACTACAGCCAAAACTCAAACAAATTTATGCACATATCAGAATTTCATGGTTCTACCCTTGGCAAGGTACGGACACC
>JACEIK010000299.1:52826-69306 GCA_018107945.1 Datura stramonium | reverse complement strand
GGCCCAGTCGGCCGGAGGCTGTATTTACAGCCGTTATATAGCCCGTTGATTCCATGAATCTGAGATAGAGCCAGCCAGGCACTAGATGTGCTTAGGCTCATTAGTTTAGCAGTCCAGATCCTAATAGGGCACCAGGTGCCAGTCATACCCCCCAAGGCGAGGCGTGACAATAAGTTCAATTTTCTTTTGCAGATTTACATATGAGACTTCTTTTATCAATATAAAAGTAACACAAGGTGGTACGACGAACCAACCTAACAGATTATCTTGCGGGACGTGTAGATTTTATTGACTATGTTATAGACACGGAGTTGAATTTGTCACGATTCAAATACATGGAAGAACAATGTGGCTCTGAGGGAGATTCAGTTACTTTCTGGCATTTGTGCGGAAGGTATGGTAATAGAACAGACTTATTTCTACTGATGAAAAATTATACCCGTTGTTAGTTTTTCACACTGTTATGTTAGGCAGACCAAAAATGCTTCACTTTAGCAAAATTAAGAGACTAAAAATGCTCAAATTATATTTGAAGGACCAAAATAAATCTACTCTCATGGACAATTTAAGCCCAAAACTCACAAATTGAATACGATTAGTCTGAAATTATAAAACAGACTAAACTACCTATAAAAAGTTGTTATGAAACTCCAAATAGAAAGATATATGCTGTGGTGAGCTTGATAAATGCTTATCGAGGCACAGTCAAAATAGATACCATATAAATATTCCGTATTGTTTACTTTTTCATTTCGTATGATCTCTCATTTTTGCTTTTCAAGAGTCAATATAATTAATTTCTAAAGCTAAATTAAATTATATAAATTTAATATTTTAAAATTAAAATTTGAACATTCAAAATCATATAAAAAATTCTATAAGTTAGCACTTTTTCTCATATCAATATGATCAAAAAATTACATCTTAAAATACTAGTACAAATTTATATCATTTGAACAAAATTGTGACCCACCAAAAGGGAACAGGAAGGGACTATCATATACATTTTTACTTGGCAACAATTACAAGTTCACAACCCTACTAAAGTCTCGAGTGTTGGATCAATATGTATATAATCTTTAAAAACACAAACAGAATTGAGAGCACAGTAGAAGGCTTGACTTCCTGTCATCTGTTTGTGTTGTGTCATGTGTGGAAATAGAAGCAAAAGCACAAATGGCATAAAATAAGACATGAAAAAATAGACAGCATAAACGAATGCATCTGAAAGTGTTTGACTAATACAACCATATCCATTGGTATATGAGTAAAGTTTCTGATACTAACAAATTAAGGAGATATCATTTGTCATAACAATAGACAATGAATAAAAATTAAATCGTCAAAAACGTATGACAAAAAGCTGCTACTCTAGAAGCAGCAGGAACTCAGACGTCCAATATATCTATGATCTTCACTTCGTTGTAAGGTCGGACATCTGCTTTTCCACATCTGCGGCAATGCACTAACAAGTTAGTGAGTAGTTCTCTCCCGGAGACGCACATCAATGAAAAACTAGGTTGTCTGAATGCATAGGCAAAAATGAAAATGCTATTCCCCCGAATTGGCATTAGAAAATAAAAGGGAATTCAGGCATATCTACCAGATTTATCTAACCTTGCATTGTAAGTCCATCCTGAGGTTTGGCTTGTCCATCCTGAGTCTTGGCAGATTCCTCCTGAGGCTTTTTACTGCTGGATGGGAGAAAAGAAAACTCATGAACAGTGTGGAGATGTATTTTTTCAAAAGCTGAATGGAAAAGCACATGAAATCCAAGAAGCTTCCTTATGAAACATTTCATTCTTGCAGTATCTGCTTTTAGGGCCGTAGAATGACGACACTATATCCTTTTCCACAAAGGTGCAGCACACTCCAAAAACCCTGTGAAATCCGTCTAAAGTTCCTGTATTTTCTACTTTCCACCAAGAATAATCCAAGTATCACAGCGAGTTAACTTTAGGCTGTCTTGAAAAAGCACCCGCTGCATAACACCACCTATTTTGTTCTTTCCTAAAGGTTTTTGTAGCTTGATCCGTGCCGCAAACAAAGCCTGGTAAATGTGCACCCCTGGGGCCCTCTGGGATTTCTCGATTATCGGAAAAGAAGTTCTATCGTCATTCTTCTACAGCTCTTATTTCATGTCAAGCAACCAACTAAACCACAATACTGGGCATAGTCCAATTTATTCCGTGTAAAAGACGTAAAATTCCCCCACAAATCCCTTTTCATGAACAATGCAATATCACATAACTCACTCTTTTAAGGATATATCCTGAAGCTACCTTTAAAACATGTGCTACTTCTAACAATTCAACTCGCAAAGCAGCTTCAGAGGAGTCACCCAGGGATTTTAAGAACATCTAGCATCACTCATTCTCCTCTTAGTTCTCAATAATATTCCACCAAACAAAGATTCAACTTAACATAATTAATTAACAACATTTATCTAAGAGATTCTCAAAGTATGTGTTTCACTGGCAGCTAAAATAAATTTACAAGCAAATATACTTGTTTCCTATAGCTAAGCAGACACCAAGACTAACCCCATAGTACAAACCCACTGAAGAACCAAGTAAATTGTTTTCGAAAAGATTCCTCAAGAGTAGGTCACCCAAAGCCACTGCTTAGTCAATATTCATATACAATAATTAGATTGTAGCGGATATAGTATAGTGGCAAAAGTGTGATTCATTCTAACATGGATATTATTTACTATTCTATGATAGTGGTATCCAGAACAGCTTTCATGCCACCAGGGACATGCATCCTTCCATCAGTACAGGTAGGAAATAAGTCTACCCACCAAGACTAGAGATATTGAATTAGAGATCAATAAGTTTGCTAGTTTTTCCCCTTTTGTTGGAACAACTAAATCAGTTGGCTAGTTGTCAGCACAATCCAAGACGTACCTTAATCCTAACCATCTGATATCAAACACTAACGTCAGCATATATCATTCAAAGGAAAGAAATGAGAATTTTTTTTACCTTTCCTTGGAAGATGGCTCATCCTGTGGCTTCATAGCTGGGAAAAGTAGAACTTCCTGTAGAAAAAATTATAGCAAGGGAAAGAAAGAAAGATTTAGCATCTAATTTAAATGATATGAAACAATAGCTTTCTCAAAAGGAAGTGACAAGAAAAGGAGAGTGAGGAAAAATGCAGATACAACACAAAGTTAGTAAAAGATAAGCCTTTTGTGACCTCTTCACCGAAATGAATGTGAAACAGAACACCAGTGGAATTGATTGTAAATGAATGGCCATCTCATCGTAGTTAAAACAAAAGAACCTTGAATCTAACTAAACCCCAAAAGCAAGATCAAAAGGTGAAACTCGTGCCTAAAATTGTACAACAAGACAATCCATTTTTTAAAATGTTGGATATTGTAACCATTTACATGCCTAGAGTTGGACACAAGAAACATGGACAATGTAACATGACGGCCCGACATTTGAATAAACCAAGAACATGGATTAGTTTTTCCCTGGCTTTGTTACCATGTTAAGAAAATGAATCTTGGGTTCAGCTTAACCTCAAAAGCTATCTAATAAGGTGAGGACTGATGAAAGAATGATGAAGATAATATAGGAAAACAACAGAGCATTCTCTCAGCCAATGTGGGATAATCTTAACATTCCTAAATAGATTGGAACTAAGCGGACATTCTTCCAACAAAGAAATCAAGTGAAGGCACAAACCTTGATGTTTTGTGAATCTGTCAACAACATTGCAAGTCGGTCAATACCCAATCCCCAACCACCAGTAGGAGGTAATCCATATTCAAGAGCTGTGCAAAAGTTCTCATCCAGTGCCATAGCTTCATCATCACCCGATTGTCGGTCCTGAATTGACAATAATTATGCTCAGGTAAGTAGTTGCACATGATTGAAATGATACAGCACGATGAACACAAACAGCTGCCAAATCAGGATGCAAACTTCCCACAGATACCTTGAGTTGATCAGCAAAACGCTGGCGTTGGACAACAGGGTCATTCAACTCGGTGTATGCATTGCAAAGCTGTAAAGTTAATTAACAGAGAAGCACATTACAGCCTGTATTGGTTGTGGTAAAAACAGATTGAAAGACTTGACAGAATAGATACTTCGTGCTTGTTTATAAACAATTCAAAACGTTCTGTCAGGCCTGGTTTCGATCTGTGCCACTTTGCCAAAGGACTCATTATCTCTGGATGGTTGATAATAAAAGTAGGGTTAACACATGTCTCCTCCAGAAAGTGCCCCACAAGCTAAATTAACCAAAAAAAATGAAGGGAGAATTAGTAGCAACATCATAAATCTTCTTAGGTGAAAAACTAGTAACAATGGCACCAATACTACCATAAGAATGAGAAACCGACTCCCATAAACACATATTTGAAGAGGTATCGCCAATAAATGCAGAAATGGCACATAACATCAAACATTTATAATGTTACATGCAGAAAAGCAGACATATAACAAACTATTTCACAGATTTCTCAAAGTTCGATGCCAAAAAGCAGACATACGGCCAATTGATTAAAAATCAATTTAACAATGAAGCTCCAACTCGGATATCATATCTAACGATTCACGATAACAGCTATTGCCAAAAACACATATTACAGGTTAAATGCCACAGATACTACATGATTTCACACTAATATAGCTCTAATACGTTAGCAACCCTTTTCAACTCTATTTCTTTCCTCTAAAATATGATAGTTTCTTTCCTCTTTATTTTCTCACATTTGCCTTTTATCATTATTTTTTTCACACACCCCTCTTCTTTTACAGTAGCCTTTTGCTGCCTCGTTTAGGGTGCTCATGGAGAGAACAGAAGCAGATGTCCACATCCATTAGAGCCCCTTTCCTTCCTTCATATGAAGGCAAAGCCCAAAAACTGAAAAAGATTCTCAAGCATTACAATATAGCACTAGAGAGAAGTACAAGACAATACAAAAAAGAAAAAAAGCAGACCAGCGATGAAGAGCAAGTTTCTAGATTGCATCTGTAAAAATTGGCTTTCTGAAAGAAATATTTACTTTATCAAGTAATCTAGCTGTTGTTTGAGGTGGAGGACATCTGATCTCAAACTTTGCACAAGCATCTATGAGATATTTGTTCGTTTCATCACTTGAGAGATCCTTGGGTATATTCAAGTTTGCGACCTTCTCCAATTCCTCTACCATATCAATCCTTCTGCAGAAGCAACAGAATGACATACCATTAGCATGTTAGTGCCTTGTAAAAAAGAGCAGAACATGACATACCAGAAGAGCTTCCAAACCTGAAGGGAGGAGTGAAGTCGATCTCAATTGGGTCACTCTCCAGCCCCTTTGCATGATACTTGATTATATAGCCACCTGTAAGTTCCTTCACCATCTCTGTTCATGTACAATCAGTAAGATAAACTATAAAATAAAAGAATAAATATCATGAAAAGATTAAATACACATAAGCTTCCACTACAACATTTGGATCCCATTTTTTGGTACTGACCACTTAGCATTTTTTCAGTTAGATCCATCAAGTCATTGTAATCTGCATATGCCATATAAAACTCGCAAGTAGTGAATTCAGGATTGTGCGTCAAGTCAATTCCCTCATTTCTGAATTGTTTCCCAATCTCATAGACACGATCCAATCCACCAACAACAAGCTCTTTAAGATATAGTTCAGGAGCAATACGCATGAACAGCCTCATATTTAAATCATTGTGGTGGGTCACAAATGGACGTGCAGCTGCTCCACCAGCAATCATGTTCATCATGGGGGTCTCCACCTGTTACAAGTACGATTATATAATTTACTATTTTTATTCAAGCTAAGCTCATAATCTCAAATTAACAAAGCAATGTGAAACAGCTTCAGAAACACTGACCTCCAAGAAGTCAAGATTATCAAGAAAGCTCCGAATATACTTTATGATCTTTGCACGGGTCTTAAATATGTGCCGAACCTCTAAGTTCAGCATCAAATCCAAATATCGCTGTCTATATCGTGTTTCCTGGACATAAAGAATAAATGAACCGCAAGAACATGTCAGAGGCATAAAATCTTTTAAAAAGAAATAGGAAGAACGCAAGGCAATTGAAAATAACTTGCTGAAAAAATGAGAGGCATAAAATACCTGATCTTTTAACACATATGTATCTGGATTGCGGCCACTTCCGGGTACCCATGCTTCAGGTTTCTGCAGCACAATTAGATATATTTCAATTAAACTGGAACTGGTCTTAGACACAATGCAAAATAAAATTCACTAACCTTAGTTGTCTCCGTCTGGGCACCTTTCTGCCGTGGCATCATATGAAGACAATGAGATAACACTATGAATGATTTGGGAAAAATACTCAGCTCTCCCCTTTTACTCTTTCCTGATGAATGAGGTAGGAAGAATTAGAAGAATATGTTACCAAACCAAAACATATTTATTATCATCTGCTGAGATCTTTGCATAATCTACACCATGTCAACAAAGATATTCGCCTAGGAATTACAGTGCAGACAATAATATTTGAAGTGATAAATTATGATGCCTAAATGCACGCAAGCACAAGAAAATGCCTTACATTCAACATGAATACCACTCCTCCTTGAGAGAGCTTTTCAAAGGTCAGCTATGGTAATCATGGTCTAATAAAACTAATGGAAAAAACATGAAAATCTTAGGTGGTTTGGAAAAAACAATGTTAATTAAATTTAGATTCAAACCAAAGTTTCAGAGTCAAGGACCAAGCCATGATCTACCCTACCTATCCCCCACCGCAACAAATAAAGAAACCAAGCCATGATCGTCAGTTGTAGCAAGCTCTTACAACTGTATAGTATAACTTGAACCCCTACAGAGCAAGATATGTTATGAAGGTCACAGAAGCTTTTCATATTTACCAAGTTTTACAACATTTTGTTGCAACTTCTACAATGTTGATTGTCATAATAACTTGACAGATTCAGTAGCATCCACCAATGCTGTCAGAGGCGAGCTTAAGCCCTAAAGCAAGGCTCAAAATGTGTTGAGGGCTTCACCTAGCTTAATGTGCGGTTTAGTGTCATCATCAAGGTTCTAAGACATACTTTCCTTCGCCAATGAGCCTCTTCTGAAAAGGAGACACTAAACAATTGAATATAGCACTTTATCGTAATTTTTTTCAATTTCTTTGTTCATATATTTGTCATCCATGCTTATAGTTATCCATCTTGGACTAAACACATATATATTTGTAACTTTTCCTCCCTTTGCGCATTTTTTCATTAAAACCCACACTTTATTTGTGCTTTGCACTTGAAGCCCCAACAGACCTTGGAGCTTTTTTGTGCTTTTTGATTTTGATAACACTGCCGTCCATGCAGTAACTGCTAGAAAGGACATGAAAAAACAATTGTATCTTTCATTTGGATAGCTGAGTAGCTGTTATGGTATTAAATATCACCATAACTTCACATGCAAATCTGAACCCTTCAATCTGCCACAGCACACCAATCCAATAAAATACATACACATTAACACATATTGTTTTACTTTCAGCTACATTAATCAATGGTGTTTAAGTGCCTGATGGAGTAGCAGAGAGTAATTTTCTCTTCTAACAGAACTTGTTTTTTTACCATCAAGACCAACACTATCACAGAGAACATCTGCCATAAACTAACAGGAAATAAGAATCCCACACCTGGACATCCAGTAATTCCGACAATATCTCCACGCTTCACACCAGAATGAAATTTAATAAAGTCCTCTTCATTCAATACGGAATCTCTGCACATACATCAGGACATAATCCTTCTCAGTGATAAGAAGTAACTTAATCACTTAAGAAATTTAGAAAACACAAGTCTATCCGAAACTTAGTATACACTAGAATGTAACTGCTGGGTGCTTAAAGACTCATCTATATTAAGTCTTTTGTTCATCACATCCACCTATTCTTGACACAAGTTAAACTCAGGAAACAACAAAAGGATGGAGTAATATAACCACCTGGCACTTGTCATAACTTGAACTTTGGCACCTTCACCGTGTAAATCATAGAAAAGCAGCTTTGCAGAAGAGGCACGTTTGTTCATTATCCTTCCTACACAAAAAAACAACAATTATTTGATGCAAGTTTTTATAAAAAGAAAGGAAAATACTGTTTTGATTGAAAAAAAAAAGTAAGCTCAAAATGCTGAAAAATTTACCAGTCAAGGACACTTCATCTTCAGAATGAGCTCCACTCTCCAAAACTCCGTATTTCTCGACATATTCAGGGATAGACAAATGGTTAACCCCTTCAAATTTGTGCGGGTAAGGATTCTGGCCATTTTCCTTCTCAGCCGCAAGTACTTTCAGCCTATTTTCAAAGTATTGCTGCAATACAGACAAACCAAACGCGAAAAATGAATTTCAGGACTCTGATATGCGCTCGGTATGCGGAACTGTTAAAGTCAATTTTCAATGTTACGCTCAACTTAAATTATGAAAATATCCCCTCAAAAAATTGACTTTTATCCCAAATCTTTATCAACCTATCACTTCAACACGATTGAAAAATTTTTAGGAAAAATATAACCTACATTTGCACCCAAAAGAATCTAAAACATTTTCCCCACAAGACAATTGCCGTGAAAAACATCTTCCTTCGTAGCAAATTACAAGAAGAGATAGAATAGGGAAAAGGAAGTCACCGTTGGATCCATGTCGTCATCGGCTGCAGAATTCTTCTGGGACTGAGAGCTCTGTTTGTTCTCGGGTTTCGCCTTGTTTTCGGGCTTCGCCTTGTTTTCTGATTTCACCTTGTTTTCTGATTTCCCCATCTTGCCTCCGACGGGAGAGGAAGAAAACCTAGTTGACGGCGCCGGAGCAAACCACGAGTGTAACTGTGAAAATGCAGAGGGTGTCGAGCTGAAACGGAGTGTGTTGGGTATGGAGGCTAGGGTTTAAAGGTACTTGGCCAGCACGTCGTTTTAATTCTTTGTAAATTCTTTTTCATGGAATTATATTAAATTAATACGAAAAATTATCGTTCTCCGGTCCATTACCAAAAAAAGAAAATCCGAAAATTACTAATATAACAATTGACTAAAGTATTACACAGTAATTAGATATGCCTTAGCAATGTAATAATGGAAATTACAATAACGGTAATATAATTTCATAAATGAAATCTAAAAAAATAAGAAAGATAATTTTTGATAAAAAGAAAATAACATCAATGTAATAATTTAAAATAAAAAATAAAAATTAGTACTCTGAGATTTAAAAGTATTCTAATATTCTTTTTTGGTGAAAATTTAATAAATAATCTTACTAAGAAATCGTACTCGTATAATTAGTATAATAATATTATTTATCTTTAACTTGTTTATGGTTTATATGATTAGTATTTAGAAAGATTCAAAATTAAATACTAAAATGGAATGCAATCACAATTATGTGTTTTCAATGATAGACTTTTTAGATTAGGAGGTGTTATTAAATGTGTACATGCAATAATATATATAACATCAAATATAAGTGTTGATCTTATTATGTTTATTGTTGTTGTACTACTAAAATGTATTATAAAATAACATTAAGATTCTAGTTTCTAAAAGTTAGAATTATGATTTTTTTTTAAAATAGTAAATAATGAGATAGTGAGAATTTTGACATTAAAAAGATTGACGAAGTTGATCCATAAATAATGATATTTGTCGCTTACAAACTTGTAGATAATTGAGCTAAAGTTGTAGTATTGCCTTTTAGAAATACAAAGGATGACATTTGCTAGCAAAGGCCCAACACTGAACAATTTGAAATAAAAAATGATAAAGATTAATATTTGTTAGTTAGTGCAAAATCATAGCAATATTATATGTTCATCACTCGATATTATTTACATACATTTTGAATCACACGCAGTTTTGATACCTATGATAACATTGTATCAATAATAGCTTAACATGTTGCAGTATCATAGCCATTTGCATATCGGCCAACAATCTTACCTTTTTTATATGGTGTCAAATCTTCATCTTAGCCACATTTTTCCGTTTATGTTCTATAGTCTTCTTCTTAACCTTCCTCTTGACTTCTTTTCCTTCACTCTTTCTCTCTCTCTATATATATATATCATACTTATTCTATATGTGGGAAGCTTTTTAGTTTAAAATTCATTTGCGAAAATATCCTCCAGATATTAATCGACCAAATTAACACGTATCTAACAATAAAATTACTCTATTAAAAGTTACTAACATTTAATATATGCTTTAAATTACTCTTATTATACTCTTCATTAAAAGTAATACTTAACATTTGATATTTCAGCTCTTACGTTGCAAAGCTATTGGTATTCTTCAGTTATCAAATTAAATAGTTGATGAATCCTCTTATTTTGGTATTTAATTTGGATGAGCCGGCCATGTTATCTCCTGTACTATCGTATCTGAAGCTGTTTTTTTAAGTATATTCACTATTGACTTTTTTTACTGATGTCCAGGTAATCTTTCATCCCTTTATAGCTATTTTCACGTTTTAATTTTTGAATTATTGACTAACAGTAAGTATATGTTAGTCCACATTAAGTTGGTTTTTGTAGATATGTGATGTGGAATTAATGTGAAGCATTTTTAGCTTTTTCTAATTGTTATATATGTAATCAAGTTGATAAACTTATATGAATGAGTATCATTGATGATACATGTCTGGATGAGAATTTAACATTAATCGTTTATCATTATTAGCAATAATTTTAAATTGATATATTTTTTCTCCATTAATCTATTTTTACTGCAAATTTACTAATCATTTACCAATTTATAATATTAATATCCAAACATAAAATGAATGCAACCTATATTACTTGAATTGATTAGAAAGAGAAACAAATTAAAAAAAAAGCATCAGCAAGGAAAAGAAAACCAGAGAGGAGAGAAAGGAAAACGACCAAGTCTTTACATTAGTTTTTTTCTTGAAAATATTTCTAATATAATATTTTTTATTGAATATGATATTCTTTTTTATTTGCTTATTTCTTAGTTTTGATTTAGAATATTTAGTTGTTAGTTTAAATCATGCAAGTCAATAGCCAAATAATTGGTAATATCATATTAACAAAAGTCATAATTAATAGTTTTCTATCAACTCACAAATAAAATGATTCATAACTTCGAATTAGATAAAATATATNTATATATATATACGTGCAATTATGATTTATGTATATTAATTAAATTTTTTGATTTCCTTACCATCTTTATCATAAATAATTATTGCATTTTAGCAAATGTATATCGAAAAATTAATAATGATGTTTTAGTCATTGTAAGAAAAATATATATTGCTCGATTTTCTATATGACTTATATAAAGTGTTATTTTTTTTGGTAACTAACTTTTTATATTAATCACCAAAAATATCAACATTACATAGCCATAGCTAGTTAGCTCACTAGCTATCTCAAATAAGTAAACCAGAAACAATAACAGACACTTCCAAGCTAGCTAGACAGGTTTCCATCCAAGGTAATCACAGATTGCTAAAAGGCTAATCTACTCACTATAGCTCGTGTTCCAGCTTCAACTCTTACATTGCATATGTAAGCAATCTCCCTAGCAAGTACTTCACAGTTCCTAAATTTATGCTCAAATATTCTCTGGTTCCTTTATGCCTAGATGGAGTACACACATTTAGCACATACTATCTTGAAGAGTTGAGCTACCGGGGATCTTCCTTTTGCATTATGTTCTATCCACTCCATGTGATGCTCCCAAGATAATGCAGTAACATTAGGTCTCTACATCCATAACAGTAGTATTTCCCATAGGCATCTAGCAAACGAGCAATCTACAAATAAATGGTCTCTGGTTTCCAATTGTTGTTTACACAAAGAACAGTGTTGATCCATTATATATCCCCACTTGCTTAATCTATCAATAGTTAGTAGCTTCCCCTGAAGTTGCAGCCACATAGTAAATTTAGCTCTAGGTCTGGCGGCATTATTATACATTAGGGATTTCCATAACACCTTAGGATAGTTTGGCAACAACTGCATATAAAGCTGTTTAATTATGTTGCCTCTGCAAGAGCCTACCTGGTGTTGTGCAACTATGTTTCTAGCTTTCACAATCTTCCTAATGATCCAGCATGCTTGAGGAGGGACTTTGACAGTAGCAATATGTTGCCCTTTGATATAGTATTCATGAATCCACTTTATCCATAGTTTATCCTTCCTTATGCATAAGATCCTAATGAGTCTCTGCTATATGAACTCTATTCCACAGAATGATATTAGCGAGATTCGTACCACCATAATACAATAGCAAGCACATTTTTTCCCAGGCTACTAGAGCTTTCTCTGTGATTGTGTTAGTACCTAACCAAACAAAACTCCTGCAATAGGCTTCTATTAGTTTCAGGACTTTGGAAGGTATTTGAAATATCCGAGGCCAATACAACTGAACACCAAATAGCACTGATTGAATTAGTTACACTCTCCCAGCATAGGTTGGTTTCTTTGCAGTCCAAGAAGTAATTTTGGAGACTATTTTGTCAATCAAAGGAAGCCATTGTATAAAGGAGATTTTCTTAGTAAATAAGGGGACTCCTAGGTATTTGAAAGGCAGTATGCCTTCTGGGATACCAAGATGTGTGACGATTTGATTCCTTAGTTCCTATGAAACACCACCAAAATAAATATCATTTTTTCCCACGTTTGCTTGTAAAGGTAGCTAAGAAATGCAAAAAAGCATTATATAGTGTAGAGGCTGTAGTGAAATCACCTTTAGCAAAATAACAATAAATCATCAGCAAAACTCAACTGAGTGATTCCTAGCTTGACACATCTTGGATGAAAACTAAAAGAATGCACATCTTTAAGTTTATTTAATTGGTTGCTCAGGTATTCCATAACAATGACAAATAGATAAGGCGAAATAGGATCCTCTTGCCGAAGTCCTTTTGCTGCCTGAAAAGGTTCTGTTGGCTCCCCATTTATCGTGATAGTATAATTAATTGTTTGCACACACCCCATAATCCAAGTGATGAATTGTTTAGGGGATCCCAACCCTTTCATAACCTGCTTGAGAAAAGGCCACTCGACTGAATCATAAGCTTTTTGAAGATCAATCTTAATCATACATCCAAAGGACATTTGTTTTCTGTCATATTCATGAATTAGCTCATGAGTCAGTATGATGTTATCAACAATTTGTCTTCCTGGGATAAAACCAGCTTGAGTTACATAAATAATGTCTGATATCACATTTTGAATTCAACCCGCCAATATTTTTGCTACGATCTTATAGACAACTCAACAACAGGCTATTGGTCTGTATTTTTTCACAGTTTGTGGATTCAGCTTCTCTGGAACTAGAGTGAGCATTTACAGCTTTATGCAATTTTCCAATAGCAAAGAACAATTTGATTGCATATCTATCTCATTCTTTATCACTGGCTAAGCCTTTTTTCTAATATAGGAAGTTATATCCATCAATTCCCTTAGCTTTTTTAACATCAATAGCCTTTAGGTAATCCTAGATGTCTTGATCAGTAGTAACCTATGTACACAAATCAAGCATTTGTTGCTGAGTTGAAATAGAACCTTTTCCCAAAATGACTCTATACATTGCACTCAAAGACTGAGTAGTTGAATCCATAAGGGACTTATAAAATTTATGATTTCCACCTTAATTGCTACAAAATCTTCAAGCTTATTACCATCCAGTGAAGTAATCTCCAAGATCTGCTTCTTATGTGTCCTATCTTTTATGAAAGCACTGAAATACTTGGTATTAGAATCACCAAGTCTAATCCATTTAGCTCTAGCTTTTTGCCTCATGACAATCTCTTCAATTATAGACCATTTTTCCAGCTGCAGTAGCAGTTGTTTTTCCCTTTCCAATAGCAAACCAGTACACTAGGCATTGATCATCTCTTGGGTTAATTGAAGCTCCTCCCTGGCTAAGATGATCTTCTGGCTAAGGGACTTAAATTCAGAGATATTCAACTGTCCAAATTTAGGCTTTAAAGTTTTGAACTTCAGTCATATGTTTTTCATACTTTGGGTGGCCAAAGTTTGACTCCACACCTGCTCCACTATGATAGTAAACTCTTCATTTTCAGCTCAAATATTAAAAAAATCTGAAAGGTACTTTAATATTCTTTTCAATAGTATGCAAGGTCAAAACACACAGGGAGTGATCAGAAATAATTTCAATAGTATGAAAGGTCAAAACACACAGGGAGTGATCAGAAATAAAGGGAAGCCCATATTCAATAATGACTTTGTCCCTATTCTAACATCCATTCAAGGTTTCCAAAAACCCTATCCAACCTACTACAGATTCTATCATCACTAGTCTGTTTGTTAGACTAGGTGTAATATTCACTCTTCCATTACAGTCAAGATAGGAGCAAGCCAGCAATACAGTATGAGAAGACTCTAATTTCTGCGTAAGATACAGGATTACCGAACACTCTATCTTGGAAAAGCAACATAGCATTAAAATCTCCAACCATGAGCCATGGTATATTTATTCCAACAGCAACCTCCTAAATGCCTTTTCACAATGCTATTTGATGTTCTATAGCATTATATCCATAGACTTCTATGATTATGCAATCTGTAACTCCTTGTGTTTCTTTCACATGACAGTGCATAAAATGTGCTTTTAATCTAAGACAATCCATTTCAAGAGTATCTAGATCCCAAAAAATTCAAATTTTTCTGTTAACAGCATTTTGATAATTGTTCTCCATCCTCCAGTTAGGAGCAATATTTTGATAGATTTTTGAAGCATTTTGTTCTTTCACCTTAATTTTAACTAGTCCAGCAAGTTTGATATGGTTCATTTTCAAGAAATTCCTCATTTTCTTTTGCTTATGACTTTTATTCACACTCAGGATGTTCCAAAATAACCAAGTTATTGAGTTTAATGGTTCCTCCCCCTTTATCCTAGAGGAGATGTATAGTCTCGGAGTTCCTCTGTTACCTCTTATCCAAACTAGCACTCAAGAAAGGAAAGTTCTCCAAGTTTAAAGTTGTATCTACTTGCTCCTCATAGTTAGCCTGGGGGCTCTTAGCTGCAAAAATTGAGACCACAGTACCCTGAATGGGTGTAGACATTTGCTGATCATCACCATCGTTGACATCTGCAGGAATCTCAGTTGTGGTATTAGCAGCACCTCCCTTAATTTTCCACTCATTGTGATTTTATTTGGCATCTGGGCTCGTTTACGCTAGACTCCTTGTTGAATATCAACTCTCTGTGGTAGAGGACAAGCATGTCCAATAATTTAGCATTATTGGCAAAATTCTGGCTTCCAATCGAACACTATTGGTTGCAAGAATTGTCGTCCATTAGGATCCATCACAACAACTGCTTCAGGAAAGGCCTTGGTAATATTTACCACAAAAAGTATACGAACATAGGAGATTCTAGATTGTTTCTTAGTGCACTCATCAGCAAAAATAGGAGTCCCAATTGCACTCACAATTCTACTTAGTGAATTTAAACTCCAGTAATTAATCGCAGATTTGGCATCCTAATCCATAACAGTATTTCATTAGGAAATTCTTTGCTGAAATCAAAATCCGAGGTCCAGGGTTTAGGGATAATAGGTCTATTGTTAATGGAATGAGACCCTGGATAATAGATTTCATTCATATCCTCCACAATCTTGAATTTAATAACATAGTAGCCATCCTCACGAAGGAATATCTTCGACCAATTTTGTTTCATATAATGACCTATAGCAGTATGCCCAGGCACATCCCCAATAAAATAAGCTATTATAATACTTTTCCACTTAATATTCTCCCGATCTACTTCATTCTTTTCAAATTGACCCACCATCTGACCATCAATAATCTAGGGAGGGATGTATGAGAGTGTTATACCATTATCAGTAGAGCGGTTGTTTTTGAACAACTTAGTCCAAGGAGGAAGCTATTTTCCATTATCTTCAGCAGGAACTGGATCAGAATTGCATAGAGGAATCCTTATTTCATCTCTCATTGTTCCATTAATCAAATCTACTGGAATCACCATTTCATTGAGTTTTCCACTACTAGACCCAACAACATGTATGAGGGAAGTCGGAAAGCTCAGATCTAATAGTGGCAGCTGAAGGCCAGTTGATTCATCTTTAGTCACACTTGAGCTCAGATTCTCCTTGTCCTTCCTTCCTTTAGAACCAGTAGTTTGCCAAACTCCCACTAAGCTACCAAAAGCGATGATGGATTTTTTTGGGCCACGACCATGACCACATCCTCTTCCTCTGCCTCGTCCCTTTGCCATGGAGCAAACCAGTACCGACGATGTTAGTAGTCATATTCCAGAAACCATGGAAGAGAAAGAAATCAATATTTTTGTTCGACAACTTATCAATATATATACATTTATAAAAAAGAGAAGACTGCGGTATCTTATAGACAAGTCAAACAACTTTAGATGTGAAGTAAATGCAATTATAGCCATGACAATGCTTATGTAAATTGATATTATTAAAATATTAAAAATAAGAAAAAGTT
>JACEIK010000299.1:25713-50898 GCA_018107945.1 Datura stramonium | reverse complement strand
CCTCAAAACTTTTTTCACATCCTTCTATCTTATTTGTGGAGGGTATTTTTATAAATAAATCACTTTCTTGATAAATTATTCAATGAATGTTATTTTTAATACACTAAACCAAACATTGCATAAGAAATAACCTCAGCGTAACTAATGCAAGCATTACTAGTACACCTTATTCAGCATTATTCTTATACACTTTACAAACGACCACTTAAAGTACGATAGTTCAATTTAGCTGAAGAGAGACTATTATGCACATTCAAGGCGTGCTCTGCATTAATCTCCGCTTAGTAAAACAACAACCTTTATTCTAGAGTCAGTAGTGATCTCAAACTTGAACTACGACTGCTTAGGAAAAATAAAGTATCATTGCTTACAGATAATAATCAAGATGTTGACATAAACTTTATTAGCCAGCACATTACGACCTTGCGTTATCCCAATTTTATGAGTATTTTTTAAAACAAGCCTCATTCTCATATAAAACGGACGACTTTCACACTCATATAAGTGAAATCCGTTAAAGGTGCTCCTATAACTTTGACTTCCCATTCATACGAGATATACACTTTTAGTAAGCGCTTTTAAAACTCTTATTTATTACTTTCTTAAATTCTATATTAAATTAAGATAAATTAATTAACAAGGAGAGGATACAAGCTCAAAAAAAAGTCTAATAATTATTACTCTTTTCTTCCAAATATAAAAGATTCCAAACATAAAAGAAAATATTTCTACAATTATTTTTTTCACAAATTATAACGCTCTATTCAAGAAAATTTGTGCATTAAAAATTTATACGCACAAATAGATAGTTATAGCAATTATTAACTAGTCTTTCTTTTAATCTTTCTTGCAACTTAAATAATTAAGGATATGTTCAGTATGAAAAAAATATTTTAATTTTTTTTCATGTTCTATTAATTAATTTTTTTAGAAAAATAAATTCTTCCTAAAACATTTCAAATTAATTATCTCTTTTCCACCCATTTAATGCCTTGAACCGCCACCTACTGTCCGGCTTCCCGCCACCTCTTGAACTTTACTTCCTATTCTATTTCACCCGTTATAGTATTTCGCTAGATTATATATATATATATTATAAAAATAGCATTTTATTGCTCCATATCATACTCTAAGAAATTTACTTATTTTCGAAGAAATTATTTTATTGAAAAATTTTTCGTTAGTACCAAAACACACCCTAACTAGTCCTTATAGCAATTCTTAACTAATCCTTCTTTTAGTCTTTCTGAAAACTTTGTTGCAACTTACAAGTGAAAAACTATTAAGGATTTGTTCTGGAGAAAATATTTTTTAAACTCTTTTTCACATTCTACTAATTAAATTTTTTTTAGAAAAATATTTTTTTTGTAAAATAATTTTTTTCTAATGAAAATAGAAAAAATAAGTTACGTAACGATATTTTAAATTAATTATCTCCTTTCTGCTATTCAATGCCTTCAACCGCTGTCCGCTATCCGACTTTCCGCCACCCTGAAACTGTACTTTCTATTCTATTCTATTCCATCCGTTATAGTATTTCACTAAATTATATATATAAATATTAGAAAAAAAACATTCACTTGCTCGCTATCAGGTTCTAAAAAATTCAATTATTTTGTTAAAAGAAAATTTCGTTAGTACCAAACACACCCTAAACATCCCCTTATTTTCTTGTTCATCTCAATCAAACCCACCAAACTTCCGCTACCCTCTTTCTTCTCTCTTATTTAATAAACCCCTTGTAAAAGAACCACAGATTTCTCCTTCTAACTTCCCCTTTGTGAGTCTTTTCTCTTTTGGACACGACAACTGTTTCCTTTCGAGAAAAACCATTATACAATATCTACAAAAAAAAAAAAAAAAGAAATTAAATATCAACTTCCTAGTCTTCCTTTTTCCCCACACCATAATCAACCTAACTTTTTTTTTTCTTTTCCCAATTTCACCTTTCCAAGGTGTCCTAATTTATTGCGCCTTTAGGGTTTCAGGCAACAATTTTTTCAGCTGAAGTTTGGTGTTTTGATCATCTCTTGTGTTGTGAATCTTGATGGACTCCGATGATGATATGCACGATGCTAATGATATGGAGTCGGTGGATGAGGATTTCTACAGTGACGGTGATGGGTATGGCGGCGATGCTATGGGTAGTGATGGTGATGTTGCAGACTATGATTTCATGGGTAATGAATCCGATGATTCCGATGAACAAGTTGTCAGTCGTTCCCAGGTACTGAAAATCGTTTCTGATTGTGTACACATGGCACAGCTACTACTATGTCTTGATCTTGAACTAGTTGGGGGTCGGTTATGTGAATACGTCTATGTACATCCCGGCCTACTTGATTCTGTTTCATTCTACTGCTTAGCAATAGCAATACTTACTGTAAGTCGTAACCTTCAGAAACTGTGATGTATAGATAGAGCAGTATAATTCCGTTGAGTGGTTCATGGAATTGGGGTCTTTGATTTTCATTTGGTTGTGTATTTTTGTTTTCGAAGTGAATTTCACTATAAATCCTGTGGCCTATTTGCATCCCCTCTATATAAGGATAGAATAATTGTGTGCATGACTCGAAAAATCACTCACTTTTCTTGTCTAGACTATGGAAAGGCACCACGTGATGAAACTAGTAAACCATCTTGATTGATGGGGTTGCGGATTTTGATGAGTCCCGATGTTATGGTAAATGTAATTTTATTCTGGGGCTATGTCAAAATTTTTTAAAGATATTAGTATGTGGTTTTTAGGGTTATAGCTGGAATGACCTGATTATCGGAATCATAATGATTTGTGAATTGCTGTGTCTATATTCTTTACTTGCTTATTTTGTGGGACAACTATGTTCTTAGCTAGTGATCACTTCGATGTGCTACTCTCTTGAGCTAGAGTTGATTTTCTCTACTAGTAAACACTTTGATGTGACACAAGTAGGCTTCTCTTAGTTTAGCTCCTTATTTGAGAATTCCATTTTAGCTGTTCTTTCAATGCCCTTTTGGTTTCTGATTTTTCTTTGCCATTAATTCCTATTCTGTTTTTGATTCACAAAATGCCTTTGTAATTTGCAGAAAAATTATACTGTCTTGAAGGAAGAAGATATACGTCAGCGACAGGAGGATGACATGACGACAATTTCTACTCTTCTGTCCATACCAAGAGAAGATGCCTGTATATTACTTCGATGTTATAACTGGTAACCTGATCTTTTTCCCACTTTAACCTTGGGAGCTAATAGCTATTCTGAGTGCTCCTGGGTGCTATTACTTGGATATATTTGTCCTCTATAGCATTCACTCGATGAGCATCTTAGAAATGATAATTGTGCAATGTTATCACACTATGTTCTTGTTCTTTTCGCTTGTATATGAGTTATGACGAACTTGGTTTTCCTCCTGTTTGACTTGTTTCTAAAAGACTAAACAATGGTGATTATAGGAGTGTGAACAAGGTGCATGAGGAGTGGTTTGCTGATGAAGAAAGAGTGCGCAAGTCTGCCGGTTTGTTGGAGAAGCCTGTTGTCCCTCTTTCAAGAGTTAAAGAAGTAAGTTCTCTACTTTGTTACCGGAGACTGATTCACTTTTTATCCATTATAACATTTATTTGTGCTGTTGTTCTCTTTCTGGTGACCTGAATCTATTTACATTGCTTATTTAACCAAGATATTCTCTCGGCAGGTGGTGTGTGGGATTTGCTTTGAGAACTACCCTCCTGATGGCATAACATCTGTTGGGTGTGGTCATCCTTTTTGTACTACTTGCTGGAAAGGTTTGTTTCTTCTTGAAGCTTTTGGCCACATATATAGTTTTGCTTTACTCTGAATTTGAAAAAAGTGGCCAATTTGATATTCTGTGACGTTTGTTATCCAATATTTGTTTTCGGTTTATTTAGGGTACAATCCTTCTTTATTAGAAAGTGTAACCCATAATTTCAAAAAAAGAAAAGAAAAGTGTAATCCATTTGGATGTGCAAACCCTAGAACCTTGATATTGTTTTATGAATACTGATGCTTAAATGGTAACCAATGAGGCTTCTAGTGCAGCATAGCAAAGAGAGAACTGTCCGTTGAATATCTTGTTCAGTTCAAATTTTTGCTGAAGAATTTTGGTTGTCTTTTGCCTTGTCTTTTATTTTCTTGTCTAATGGTTTTTGTTCTTGTTCTGGCAGCTTACATTACCACATCCATCAATGATGGCCCTGGATGCTTGATGCTGCGATGTCCTGACCCATCATGCGATGCTACCATTGGTCAAGATATGATTGATACGTTGATATCTGGTGAAGATAAGGACAAGTACAATCGTTACCTTCTTAGATCCTATATTGAGGACAATAGAAAGGTAAGAGCCAAGTGCTGTCAGCTTGATGTGTTCTCATTGCTAGGAAAATTAAGCCAAGGCCTTGCATTAAAATCACCTTGAAAGGTCTCATGTGTTTCTCATATGAGGTTCAATTTGTGGTTTTACTGCACTATGCATATCAGGATGGACATTGCACCATGGTGCAATATGATTATTTGTGCGTGTATATGTTGTCCAAGAATTTGATTGTCTGTTGTATCATGAAAGAGGTGTTTGATTAGTTGCTCACTCACTCAAAATGCATTTGCTTATTCAGCATGCACTGGGGAAAATATTAATTTATTTCCATTACTTTGTCAAGACTGCGACTACAAACAATGTCATAATTAACTAATTGATGTTATTGAGGACTTGTACTGTTTAGATTCGTTGCTCTACCCATGATTATTTGATTTGAACTGTTGAAGTAGTATTTTTCTACCCATGATTGAGNCATGTTGATACAACTAAGGTTAACTAAGCAAGATGTTAAGCTTGCATGTATTTTTCTACCCATGATTGAGTAGTAGTATTATGCTGCCTATGAACTCCTCACATGTTCTTCTGAATTATATGCATCCACGGGCCTGATATTTTCTTTCCCCTGTGTCTTTTATACATCTATAAAAACATATATAGACGGCGAAGCAGAGGGAAGCAGAACTGAGGTGAATCTAGTAAAGGACCTGCATAAGAATTGGAATGGGGACGACTTTTTTTATGATTTTAAACCAAAGAATTGCTTAAAGTTCAGTGTTTTGGTCCTTTAGCATTCTTTGGTGATAAGTAACTGCACAAACTACAAGTCTCTTGGTCTTTTATCTCACATTTACAAATTTCCCTTTTTCATATTCTCTCTCTCTTTTTCTTTTAACCTTTTTTTCCTTCTTTCTTTTGCATTTTTCTTCATTGCCTATGGGATATTCAAGATAAGCAATTGTTTGCACATTAGCTGTGCTGTTTTAGCTGCCATCTGGTATAGATGATTGGTTGATCTTCAAGAAAAAGCTACTTTTTTTTTTTTTTGCATAAACTTTCTATTGAAGATGTATACTATTAAGGGATATCCTTCAACATTTAGAAATAAACTAATGAAAGAAAACTATTTGATGCCGTCTATTGAGTTGTCTGGATTTTCAAATGAAAGTACATAGATTATCAACATGAATTGGTTATTGTATATCACATTGTATTGACATGCCTATTGTTTGTTGCAAGGGTTCTTTCGTCTCTCTTGCATGTACCAGTATTATTTGCCTATTTGCTACCATGTGTGATATGTTTGTATTCTTGTTTTCTCTAGACAAAATGGTGCCCTGCCCCAGGTTGTGATTCTGCAATAGAATATGATCTTGGAAGTGGAAGCTATGATGTTACTTGCTGTTGTTCCTTTAGTTTTTGTTGGAATGTAAGACTTCTTTTCTCTTTTGTATTAGCTTCATTTTTTAGATCATGAAACCGTCGTTCTTATTGTAGCATATTTCCTTTCAGTGTACAGAAGAGGCTCATCGGCCCGTGGATTGTGATACTGTGTCCAAGTGGATTTTGAAAAACAGTGCTGAGTCGGAAAACATGAATTGGTAAGTATTCATCGTACTGCTGATCGTCCGCTTTTATTTCATATTTAATATCTCTGTTAGCGTTCCATGAATGATTCTTATGAATTCATTTTGCTGAGAGTTTCTGCTTTCTGGTTTTTCGTTTGAAATATATTTGTTGTGTTTAAAGCTGGTGCATTTGACGATCCTTTTAAAAAAGGCTAGTATATCTGATGGGTTGCCTCCTGTTCCTCTCCTGAATGATTAATCTTTTCTGTTTTATTTTAGTAATAAAAATAGTACTCTCTCCATTTAGATCTATGAGACACATGCAAAATGTTTATAACTTACCAAAAGTACCTTTAGAATCTTGTAATACTCAGCGCTCTCTTATTACTGTAAGAGCATGTCATTAAGGTAACAAGAACATTAGAATCAAAGATTACCCAAATATAGGGAAGTGACAATCTTTTTGAAATGGACCAAAATGGAAAGAGTTCCATATAAGGTGCGATATAGGAGCGTATTACCAATTTCTGCGGGAAGGGTTTGAACCTTGTAATTGTAATATAAGTTGCTCGGACTCGTGTGCGGGTGTCTGGTAAGGGCGTGGATCTAAAGGTCGAATCTTTCATGATCTAAATTTATGATTCAACGGAACAGATCCAGGTAAGGATGTGGCTAATAAATAATTCAAATATCTAAAAATAGAATTATATGTCTAAATAATGAGACATTATGTGGAAAGGTATTTTAAGGAGAAACTATTGATCCAGAGGCGAATCCAAAAAAGAGATAAAAGGAATATAACTAACATAGAGATTTCTATTTACAAGCTATTCCATTTTCTTCAATTTCATCTTAGCTTTTATTTTGACTACAAAGATCATTGTATTTGTCCCTAATTTCTCTGTCGATTTTGATCAAAGTACCAAATCGGTTGACCAAATCCTGTACGGATCCCACACCCACATCGTGTCTGCATGGGTGCGGCACCAAAGGTGAAGCGTTGGAGCAACTTAGATTGTAATTACCGGTGACTAGGTGAACATCTGGACACGATGCTTGGTGAATGATTAATATTTCAATTGTATACTTGGAACAAACAACCGTCGGCTTCTATCTTGTATCGATTCATAAGAACTTTTTTTTTGTTTTTGGATAAGTTTAACATATAACATGAATATCGAAGCTATGGAGAAGCCCTTGTTCTAAATCAGAAGAGTAGACGTAATCATAAATGAGACAGAAAGAAGAGAAGAAGTTTTGGTGAGTGTCTTGGAGAGTATGGGATGTTTGTACTAGGGTCTTTCCCACAACAGCTTATTAAGGAAAGAGGGTGATGATTTTCCTGACTGGCTCACTCGCTGTCAATCCAAAGAGCATTAATGGAGTAGGACAAAAAGCCTGATTGGTTATTCTCAATGACGAATCATTTTCTTTAAAAAAAACTTCCAATAAGTAGGAAGACCCCTCTCTCTGCATGAGCAGAAAGATGGAAATTCTATTTTAGCAGTTGAGAGTATGAGGAATTTTTTTTTTATGTCAGCAGTGAGTCATCTTTAAAACATGTGAGAACATCAATGACCTGTTACTTCAGTTCCCGGAGGCATATAAGTTATGTGAAACATGTTTGGACTTGATTGGATATTGCGGATGGGAGTAAAAGATGTGATGTCAGATTGAAAATTTAGACAAGCAGAGAAGTATAATATGAGAAACAACTCCCTTGGTGCTTATGAGGATCATTTGGAAGGACAGAAATAGATAAGCTTCGGGAGGACTTGAACATTATTTCCTCCAGACTGGTGGGACTTTTTGGGTTCTTTCTACACTTTTGGAAGACATTTTGTGA
This sequence comes from Datura stramonium, assembly GCA_018107945.1. Lineage (NCBI taxonomy): Eukaryota > Viridiplantae > Streptophyta > Magnoliopsida > Solanales > Solanaceae > Datura > Datura stramonium. Next base: position 43,170 of record JACEIK010000299.1, on the reverse strand, counting down.
ACCACTTACTACAGACTACTGACAACTATAAAAAGATTTGGGCTTCTAATTATGAATGGGCTTTCCCTTGTTGTTGAGACAATAATGCTAAAATAGTTGAGGAAAAAAATAGCTCCAAGTTTTTGGTCTAATAGTAAGAAAGCAACGCGTGATGTGTAGGTTAGGCACATGTTACATATTTGAACCCTGTTGTAGACATCAGCCTGGTATTTAAGCATAGAACAGTAGACGGGTAGACCAATTAGGCCATTATTATTGAGTTTCAGAATTGTGCGCCACTGGCCCTCGGAAATCTTTTCGGTTATTAAAATAAATTGTAGAAAAACAATATGATTATGCTTGTTGAAGACTTCATCAAAGTCATGGACATTTGATGTTGAATGATGCCTATTTAAAAGTTTAAGTTGCTAGAGCAAGACATTTTTATTCACGTATTTATTTTATGTCAACATAACCCCTCACGTGTGGTTTGATTTTTTTTGGTCAAGCACGTGGTTATATTTTGTTGATTGATTACAACGAGACTCCAATTCACACCGGTTGTTTGCTCTAATACCGTGCTGAAGTAGACACGAACACTATTCTGTTCTCCAAGGAAACCCACCTTAGAGTTTGAACTGCGATAAGGTAAGTCAATATTCAATCTAAGATGACGCTGAGCGCTGATAGCTTATAGTGAATAACCCCATTTTGAAACCAACCGAAAGCAGCCTTTGGTACTTGAGTAGTTAAGGTTTGTAACCCTTGCAACGATGATAGAAAGCCATTTTCTTGTTGCCAAACCCTTTACCTTTCTTTTGAATCAAAGTAGGTCGCAATGGTTGTATTTTAGTCCATCAGAGGAAGCGGCAGCTTCGTGCTCCGTTTCTCTCGCGCTTGCATCCGTGAAGGCTTAGAGCCCTTTTTGCTAGGTCCAAAGCTTTCCAAAAGATCTGATCCAACATAAATCAAAAGCTTAAATTGTCAGGTTATTTACTTTTTGACTACAACACTTAATTGTGGTCATGTGGTTTTGTGTCAAGTAGTATGATGTTTGATACTCACCTTTATCATTTTTGTTTGCCGTTTCTTGCTATTTCAATGCGGTCTTTGGGATTGAACTAGTTTTTGGTTAATATGTTGAGATCTTAAACTTATTTGATCCCAATAAAAACAAGTCTGTTCGACATCTAACTTTTTCCTTTCTGGTGATTTCAGGATCTTGGCTAATTCCAAACCCTGTCCAAAGTGCAAGCGACCAATTGAGAAGAACCAAGGGTGTATGCACATGACTTGTACGCCACCATGTAAATTTGAGTTTTGCTGGTAAGACTTTTGCACCTACATCTATTTCTGTACATCAGACTGCTCATTCGTGAAGTTCATAACCTTCCATGCACTCTTTATGTGGAACCCAAAGGAAAAGAAATATATTTAGCGATGAACATGTCTTGAAGTTCTACATGATAAAATTTTAGGCATTATTTCGTCAAGGATATCTCTAGGGCATTCACTGGTTCAGGGACTTCCCTTGTTTTGTGGACATGCTTAAGTAGATGATACCGAATAGACTCATTTTGAAGTATTTCACGTGGTTACCAAAAGGTCCTTACTCGTATTGTTATTTTGATATCTCATAGGTTATGTCTTGGTGCATGGTCCGACCATGGTGAAAGGACTGGTGGATTTTATGCGTGTAATCGCTATGAATCAGCAAAGCAAGAGGGCGTGGTGAGTTTTCTAGTTTGCCCATATTTGGCTTGCACTTTATTCTTTTACATCCTGGTCTTTGAATTTGGGTTGTAATTGTTGATTCTGAATGTAATTGATGATGTCCTATATGCTTATGTGTACGATGTTGCATATAGTATGATGAAGCTGAGAGGAGGAGGGAGATGGCCAAAAACTCTTTGGAGAGATACACACATTACTATGAGCGTTGGGCAACCAATCAATCGGTATGGTAACTCTGTTTGTCTAAAGTTTTTCAGTTCTCGTTTATGTGTAAGTGGGTATTTCACTAATTGGTTTTGTTTGTTAGTACTCTCCTTTCCGCTTATAATCAATTTCACCCCCATATCTATGGATGTTTTTAATTGTAAATCTAGGAGATTTGTTGATAAAGGAAACAAGTAAGAATAGAAGATATATGTTTTTTACTTTCAAATGTCTTTAATGTTGGCCTAAAGTTATAATTTACTTGTCCAATGTTTTATCTTGGGTTGCGGGAGATAAAAATTCATTATGTGAGTCTTGCGTCTGTACTTTTGTGCTGCATCTTTTATAGTTATTTAGACCCCATGAGAGGTGTTTGCCAACTGTAAAGGTTTTTGATTCTCTATATAATTAAAGCAGAAACCATGTGGACATAATGAGAACAAAACAAGTGAGTTCGACGGGCCTGGGAGTGTAATATTGCCATAAAGTACACATAGGAATTTCCACTTAAAAGCATTTTCATACTTGATGTGATTAACCTGCATGGTCTTTAATGTTAATGAACACAAAAATGAATTGCGAGCTGACGCTATAATATATCGCGTATAGTCACATGAGCTCCCTGTGCATGCCTAGGGAGTTTGATTCTTGTTGATCTTCGTCACACATTTTTTTGATAATAAGTCACACACCCATAGTAACACTCATCTGCTGATCATCATTCTTGAAGCTTCTTCTCCTTTCTACCTGTCCATACCGAATGTTATGGCTGAGGCCATCTCCACAATGTCAAAAGGCCTTGTTATCAGCTATGAGATACATTTTTCCTTTGCCCAGACCAATTTTAATCCAATCACCTTCCTTTGATTTTATCAGAACTCAGTTTAATCAAATTTTCATGCTTTGTTCTCCGGAGATTAAAGGAGGCAAAACTTTCTCTCTTTTTCTCTCTATCTCATTTCCTTTGAACTTATTTTGTCCATACTTATTGAAGCTGCAAAAATATTGGGTAGAAGCGTTATGGAGGGTGAGCAGAAAGGTTGGGTTATGTCATATGTTACCCTGTTTGCTGCTTCTTTCTGGTTCTCCTCCTTGTAGACACTGGAATAAAATATGCTTATTTACACTTTCCTTTTTGAATTGTTGGTGATTGATGCCTTAAAAGGAGATTACTGATTGATGCCATTGGTTTGTATCTCTTGTGAGCTCTCTCTTCTACTATCTTTTGATTAGGTAAATGTGTAGTTTCATCAGCATGTAGAGGATGCAAATGAGTGCAAAAAAGATCTACTATTTTCTAGAAACAGATTATACACGTCTTTGGAAATGGTAAAACGTGCATTAAATTGTGAAATTGGAAGTTCCCCTCGACTTTATATACTTCTTCAGAATGGTGAAACATACATTAATTTGTGTAATTGAAATTTCCCGTTCACTTTTTGTAAACCTAATATTCCTTGTTTTGGTGATGGCAGTCGAGGCAAAAAGCCATGGCAGATCTGCATCAAATGCAAACTGTTCATGTAAGTATAATCTGTGTTTATTTACAGACAACAGTTATTCTTGCTACTATGGTACTTTTTCAGTTATGTGAAGATACCTGAAACTATGGTGCAGTCGTAATTTTGATCAAGAATGTTTTCCAATGTGTCTGCTTTGTTTGATTAATCTAGGCTTGCTGTAGGGCAGTGTGTATTGCAGTTGTACTCATTGGTTTATGTAATGATTTACTTTATGCCTGGTTCTGATTTTTCTCCATAGACTGCACACTGGCTAGATAGATGACAAAAATAGAGTCAATGCTCTTTATTTAAAAAAAAGTTAGTGCTGAAGAATTGTTTTACTCGAACTCGGTCTTGTTTTTTCTTTGTTCTTATGTCATCTCTCGAGGCATAACTTTTGTTTTTTTCCCTTTTGACATGTTCTCAAATATGTGTTTAATGTAGTTTCTGGTTTATTCTGCAGCTTGAAAAGCTTAGTGAAATACAGTGCCAACCTGAGTCGCAATTGAAGTTCATTATAGATTCCTGGCAACAGGTGAACGCTGCAATCTTCTTCACATTTACATTATATAAAACATTTGTTTTCCAAAAATGGCATTCGTCCGACAATCAAGCAGTGATAGTATGACTTCACTGGGGAATCAGTTCGTGGTTGGCCTAGTCCACGTCAACTTGTCACCCTCTATGTACTACATATAGCTGTATCTTTTGTATGAAATCATCAGCCTCATCTCATTCCCAGTTTTGAATTGGTTTCCTATCGAAATGCCTACATTTGTCTCATACACTATGGGGATGGTGAGAATGAGATATATTTTACATGCCAGAGGGGCTAAAACTATGTTGAGGACACTTAATGTCCCAAACTTCTATGAACTTTGGCTACACTGGCCTTCTTATCCATCATAGTGAAGGAAGAGGAGTTGGGGGGGGGGGGGTTGTTGTCCAAGGATGAGTTCTGGCACTATGCATCGGAGTTTTGAGATTTATCTTTAATGATTTAGTTCCTGCACCATACATCAATCCAAAATGCAGTCCCTTTTTAATAAATCCTTTTCCCCTCACATTAGTCTCACATGAGGTTGTAAATCAGATGAAGACCGGAAGATAGGTACTGTGTACATCCGTATTTTTCAATAAAAGTTCCAACTATATGGCCTTTCTGTTTGTATACAGTTTTTATGCATTGGGGTTTGGATTTTTCTTTAACGATTAAGTTCCTGCACCATGCATCAAACCAGAATACGGATACAGTCCTTTTGAATAAATCCTTTTTCCCCTTCACATTCCTTTCCATGTGAATCTCACATGAGGTTGTAAATCAGATGAAAAGAGGAAGACAGTTACTGTGTACATCCGGATTTTGCAATAATTTTCCCATCATAGGGGCTTTCTGTTTGTATGCAGTTCTTGATAGCTATTTCCCTAGAAGAAGGATTTGGTTGGAAATGAGTAATTTGTGAATGGTGCTTACAGGGACTGATTCTCCTTGCCAGATTTATGTCATCTTTCCCTTTATAGCATCCCATAAGATAGTCTTTATTAGTTTACTGAGTTTCTTAGATTATAGTGCACTTAAGACATCACAGATGTAGCTATGTTTGGGAGAATGGATTTTATGAGAGTGACGCCCCTTGTTGTTATAGATATTGCCTTTTTCATCCCCTAATCTTTCTCTGTTTTGGTCATTTGCTTCTGTATCATTCCATCTTTGAGCTTTTCTCCTTACAGGAAGATCAAGATACTTACTAGTAAGAGCAACTACTTTACAGCACCTGTTGGACCTAGCTTGAAATTTGCACTTCTCTGAGTAGAATCAGCTCTTACTTTCTCATCTTGATAAGCAGCCTTGATACTCTCGAATAAACAGATTTGCCTCAGTTGTGGCTTACAAAATTATTGTATCATTCAAAACAGAAGATGCACTACGGAGACATCTTCGCCCCTACCTTTGTTCACCTTATTTCACTTATGTTTTGAGGTTGAGTTAGACGCAAAGTTCATTTCTTTAATAACTTCTCTTCTCACTACTTCCCTGCAATCTTAGAAACAAAGCCAAGGTTGAACATATTTGATTCAAGTGCTTCATCCTCAGAACATTCCTCAGGATTGTTCCATTTCCCTTGTCAAAGGTCCTATTATGCTCCCGTTAAATGCCTAATATATTTGGAAATGAGTAGTTCCAGATTGTGGCCTCCATTCTTCATTTTCATATAGCATCAAGTAATGCTGGTTATCACCCCCATCCAAGGGTGTGACCTTGATGTTAATGAAGCGGTTTTGGGAGACCAGGGTTCTGTATAGACAAAAAAGCTAGGAATTCTAAGGTAGCATTATTTGGTGGAATTGTTGAGGTGTGCGAAAGATTAACCATACACCATCGTCACTGTTATGGAAAAACTAGATATTGACCTGATGTTTGTGGCTCTGGAAGCTGTTTAAGACAAACTTCTTCCCTTCGGTTGAGAAAAATCTTTTGATGTTGGCAAGCTCATAATTTATACGTTTTAGTTGTTCTGAACTTGGAAGTGTTCTTTTATCGGGGCATGTAATTTGGAGCAATTGTTGTTTCACTATACAATTTGCAGATAGTTGAATGTAGGAGAGTGTTAAAATGGACCTATGCATATGGATACTACCTACCCGAACATGAGCACGCGAAAAGGCAGTTTTTTGAGTATGTACAAGGTATTTACAGTTCTCATCATCTGTGTATCTTGTCCCTGGATCATCTTCAGTATATTTGTCTCATGCTTCTGTTACTTTTCTGTATGCAACATTTTCTGTACAGGTGAGGCAGAGGCTGGTCTAGAGAGGCTTCATCAATGTGCTGAAAAGGAACTCCAAACTTACCTTAATGCTACTGGACCGTCCAAGGATTTCAATGATTTCCGTACAAAGCTAGCTGGTTTAACAAGGTAATTTATTTTACACAGTTGCCTAGAGGCATAAAATATGGACGTTTCTTCAACTAAGAGTCACATCTGAATTAATTCAAGAATTCTGGTTTCACACTTTTTACTTTAAGTGTGGTTGTCATTGAAGATCACATAGTCCAGGTACATGATTCAGTTTTTGAGAAGTGGAAGTTTCTTTCATGTGGTTATCAAATTTATTTGTGCACTTGGTATCCCTAGGCTGCAGAGCAATTAGATAGGGTCTAGGCTTGTCCAATGAAGTGTGACAGTCTCGGTGGGTTGTGACAGGTCATAAGAATTATTTGTGAGTTATTCTTCTTCAGCCAGATCTATTCAGACCTAGGAAGCATGTGATAGCTACTTTGCATAAGAGAATCACAACTCTGTCTGAATGGGTTAATTGCTGTCTGTCATCTCATGATTGCTTAGTTTTGTCAAAGGTGTATATGGCGCACCTAAGTTCTAAAAATAGATGCAAAAATATGCGGAGTCCTTTGCCTCGCTTAGGTAGTGCTTTGGTTCAAGTGCAGGCATCAAATCACTGAAATGTGTTTCTCTTCACCAATGAGCGCCTTTTGAAATGGAGCATCTCTAAACAATAACTATTTCACTTAATTATAATCTTTCAACTCCTTTGTTTATATAATTGTTCATGTTGAAAGTTATTTATCTTGAGTTATGCGTAAATTTTAAATTCTTTTTTTGTTTGCGGTTTTTTCACTAATATCGTCCTCTAATTTGCGCTTTGCATTTAAACCCTCAACTGACCAGAAAACACTTCTCTTTTATGTGGTCCGCACCCTCACCCCCCTAACTGCTGCCTCTTCCCCGCAAACAACACCCCTGTTTCCATTGAGAAAAAAAGAGGAAAGTCGTGTGTTCACAGAATAGTGTAAATTGGAGGAGTACCAAACACGAACTAGGATTTTACATTTTTAATGTCATGGGATAATTTTGTTGCCTTAGCTGCAAGTCCACCTCTCAAATATGTGGATGAGATGAGATAGTTTTGTGCTTGATAGTTCATGTTAATATATGAACATTTTAATGACAGCTATTCTTTTTCTAATTGCAACAGTGTCACCCGAAACTACTTTGAAAATCTGGTTAGAGCACTGGAGAATGGTCTTGCTGATGTGGATTCCCAAGGTGCTTGTAGTAAGGCACCCAGCTCAAAGAACGTAACTGGTAGCAGCAAAAGCAAAGGAGGTGGTAGGGGCAAGAACTCCACTAAGGCATGAGGGCCGAGCAAATAAGATGACACTATACTGGGATTTTGGGGGATATAATGATGTTCAGATGGGTAAGTTGAAGAATCTACTCGATGATAGGAAAATGAGTGATTGATCTTCTCTAATTGAAGCCGATTGTCAGAGAACAGTATAGGTAAAAAAGAACCCCTGAAACTGAAGTTTGCTCTTGTGCATCTTCAAGGGGCAATTTAATTTATGTTTCTGTTGTAAATAGTCTGTGATAGAGTTAGGTGGAGAACTATTCCAACTCAACTCATCTCATCTTTCTGGGGGAGTGGGCAGTAGCTGCAAACAAAACTGTGCTGTTCTTTCTGGTGACTTGTGCATAAGGGTCCTTTTGTGTGTATATAATGTGATATATGTTGCTTATATACATTGTTTTAGAGTTGCTTCTGTCCGTCTCTCCGGGATTATAGTTCCATAGCCTTATTGAGGTAAACCTTCGACGTATTTGACTAGCATGCCAGAATTTTTATCCCGATCTTCGGTATGTTCCTTACAACCGTTAACGATTTCCAGATTTGTTTTGGGAGAATGACTTATTTTATGAAAAATGCGTTCCCCAGTGTTGGAGAGCAAAAATTATTTATCAAAAAAGATTTTTAATGGTGTATAAGGTGTTGGCTAGAGCTGTCATGAAAATTAAAAGACATTTTCAGGTCATAGTAAAGACAGCTCTCTTTTTTACCACAGGAGCCAAAGGAAGGAACGCAATTTTCCTTTTAATGATTCACAAAGGAAAAGCATAAAATTTTCTGTTTTCTTGGAAAGACGGGTAGATTGAAAGAGACGAGAAATATGTGTGTGTTGTATATATATTCTTGTTCTTGCTTAATGAAAGAAGTGGAACAAAACCTTGTATATTATCTTCTTTTCAAGTGATGAATGATCATAAGAATATTAATTTTTCAATTGGATGGATTTGTCTTTGAAAAGTCTCGTGCTAAGTGCATTCAGCATTGCTTTTGAGTATTGCCGTGAACCCATCTTCCAATCTGTCCCTGTTGACATCATAACCTTGAAATCTTGGTAACTTATCCTTCCATCCTGTATTCATATAAAACAAGATTAAATAGAATTTATCCGACGATGTATGAAATAATCTTTATGTTAGCTCATATCACCTAACTGATAACTATATGTAACCGTTTATATAAAATGAGATTACATGCAAATACGAAATAATATTTTACTTTCTTTCTTATGTTGTACCTTTCACAAGCTGAGGTAGTGGAAAAGCATTTTGAACCAAAGTCACTGGGTTCTAGCTAGAGTTCCAACTACGAATTTAATTAGAGGCGGAGTCGGATTGTTTAATTTATGAATTTGCTTTAAATCCAATAAGTTTCTATAGAATTCAAATTCGGAATTAGTATTTTTTGTGTATGCCAGAACTCAAGTAAGGCATGCATGCATGATTTTTACTAATTAATTCAAATACCTTATCCAAATCAGCATCAAATATGATGTCATTGATAACTTGATCATTTTGGGGGGCAAGAGGATCATCAAACAAAGAGAGTTTCAAGTCTTCAAACTCAATAAATCCACTTTTGTTCTTGTCAAATTGGAGGAATGCATGGCGGAGATGATCATCATTGCTTAACCTTTGTAAGTGGACAGCCATTGTCACAAATTCCTCACAATTTAGCATCCCATTTCCATCTACATCAGCCTAAACAAAACACACAAAATTTTCTTGTTTAATTAAAATTAATTAGGAGCTTAAAAAAATTTAATTAATTAAAGCTTACAGCATCCATTAGCAATTGGACTTCAGGTTCAGCAACAGTTTGTCCCATCATATGTAGACCATCTTTGAGCTCTTCGAAACTTAGGTTCCCATTTTTGTCAGTGTCCATCATATAGAACATTTGTTTTATTCCGTGTACTTGATCCTGTGGTAAGTTATCTGCTACAACCTGTAAATATGTACGTACGATACGATACGTAAATAATAATATTCCACATTTGTTACACATACATGTTAAATTAGGACTTAATTACTTACTCTTAGAACTTTCTTCTTGAATTTATTCATCAAAGTGAATTGCTTAATCTTGGCTCTCACCCCTTCTCCCAAAGAAACATTAGACACCTTCTCTGCATTCTGTATCCAGTGATGTTCTAATTTGAACATCAATAGTTGATTTTATTAGTTTGAATTTGCAATTAAGTCCTAATACTCTTTCATGATCAAAGATACATGTTTACTTGAGTGCAAAAAAACCTTTTTAATCACGTAGCAGATAACTGCATGTAACCGTTCAATATACAAGAACATAGAAAATAAGATAAGTTGTCTTGCTACACCAGATAAAACACATATATACATGTCTAATTTGAACATCAACATTTCATCAATTAGCTTCACTTTGCAAAGTCCTAATGAACCTTTTAGGATCAAACACATATACACGTGTTTAATTACTATACGCCTAACAAATTACTATATGTAACCGTTCATATACAGAAAGATAACATAGAAAATAAGATAGGTTGTCTTGATTAAAAAAAAAAAAAAGAAGAAATTATGAACATACCAAGGACTTCTTCAACAGTAAACCTGCTATAAGGATTAGCATCGAGCATTCCTTTGACAAGGTCCTTAGCTTCTTCAGATACTCTTGGCCATGGATCTCTGTTAAAGTCTATTGTTCCCTTCACTATAGCATGTGCAATCCCTTCTTCGGTTTCTGTGCTAATCACACCCCATAAATCAAGGAAACACAATTAGAGTACTTTGAATCTCAACTCTCAACTTCAATTTTTGTGATTATTGCGTGCTAATTTATCTGAACTTAGCGAATGCTGAACCAACTGCAACTCCGTTAACTGAATAAATTGATACCTTGATTACAGTTATAGAAGTTGAATACTCTAAAAAGCATGCAACAATACAATCAACCGGACATCCAACCTTTTCCGATGGATGCATGATCTTTGTTACTTCACATTTGACATTAACAATTTTATTATAATCTATAGAAATCGTAGCGACAAGTCAACTAATTAAGTTTAATTTGTGACACACACATATGTCTATATATATATAGGACTTGTAGTTGTAAGTTACCTGCCCAAAAAGGGGGAACACCACATAACAAAATGTAAAGAATAACGCCAGCACTCCACACATCAACTTCTGGTCCATAATTTCGTCTAAGAACTTCCGGAGCCATGTAATAGGGGCTTCCTACTATTTCACCAAATCTCTGACCTAACCATGAATAAATAAATAAGTTTGAGTATTATGCATCGACTATTACATGATCAAATCACTTATAAGATAATTATAAGTAAATCTTTACGATAAAAAATTAACTGATAAGTACCCAATAAAAATGGTAATTAATCTGCTATAATAGATAAATAGATTATTTGGCCAATTAGAAGCCAAAAGTGCTTATTTCATAGATTTCATGTGTTTGCCGAAGCTTTTAGGAGGGAAATAAGTGTGTTTGAGTAGAACAACAAACATTTTTTCAGAAGATGTAAAAAGTAATTTTTTTTCTCGAAACACTTTCGAAACCTTGGTCAAGCACAAATTGCATTTTGGCAAGAGTATTTTTCAAATTAAATAGCAACAAGTGTTGACGTGGTCGTCAAGAATCTTCTTCCGACCTTTGAGGTGGTCCGTTAAGCAAAATAAAGGCAGGAATTTCAAACACAAACTGCTATTCTCCGGACATTAACTAGCGATTGTGACCTAATTAAAAAGGTAAGTAGACAAATTCAAACACAATATTTTATGCATATAGTATTTGGATATGAACTGGAACTTACCAGGTTCAAAGAAAATGGAAAGGCCAAAATCAATGGCCTTTAATTGAGCATTTTCACATACATTGGCATATAAAAAGTTCTCAGGTTTGAGATCTCGATGAATTACTCCATGCTTGTGGCATACCTATGATCACATGAATTGCAAATTAATTATGTAGTAGATCAGTTTAAGTTATATACACCGTCGGTTATACATATATATAGTACCTGGACAACTTCAAGAATAGTTTTGGTAACACGAGCAGCTGCTCTTTCAGTATAATGTCCTCTAGCAACAATTCTATCAAAGAGTTCACCACCTTCACAAAGCTCCATCACAAGGTAAACAGCTTCCTTATCTTCATAAACTTCCTTGTAGCTAACAATATTAGGGTGTTTAGGCAAATGCCTCATGATAACCACTTCCCTCCTCACATCCTCCACATCTATCTCTGTCCTCAACTTGCTCTTTGCTATTGTCTTACATGCCACATTCTCCCCACTCACCTTGTCTACACATTGGTATGTTATCCCAAACTCCCCTCTTCCTAACTCCTTCCCAAACTCATACCTATAATTACCAAATTGAGATTAGCTGACTGTAAATAACTGATAAGCTTTAAGTGTTAGAAACTGATATGTATTATAGATAAGCAGTTATGCATACGTATTTGAATACATAGAAGTGCTCAAACTGTTAATAAACATTCTGAAAATATACTTGATATTGTTCATATAGTACTAGGGGAAATGCTGACAAATCCCTTTTGAATAGTGGAGCTAGGATTTTCCACTAAGGGAAGTCAAATATAAAAAAGTGAACACACGAAGAAGTCAAGGAGATTCAACATAATAGTATATATATATACAAGGAAAAAAAAGACTTATCTACGTAGTGTAATTTTCGAACCAAAGAGTGTCAATTGACCCCTCTTGAACAAGGGTGGCTCCACCACTGCTTCTATATACAAGTAAACTAATTATTGGCTACTGCAAATTTAACTCTGCCACTTTTCTTAGAATGCATGAATTCAATAGAGTTGAAAGAAGAGTGCTTAGAATTAATAGTTATCTTATTTTTTGTGTTGTGCCTTCAAATTTAAAACTTAAAATTTATATTTATATTTATATTTAAAGTTTAAAGGTTAAAAACAACTTTCCATAAGGAGATATTGTCCTTATACTGTTTAGGAAAATATAAAAGGAAAGAAAGCCATTATATAGAAAGAAAATTAAGTAAGCTACTTAATTCCCCCCCATAGAAAAGTTTTTTATAGAGTTGAAAGAATTATAAATGCTATTCAGAATATATATTCATTTATATTTATATATAAATTCAAATTTTAGATAAAAATGTTCATCAACGTACTCATCGACCCTTTAATGTGACTTCATATATATATTACAAACTATGGAAACAGTGCGTACCTCTGATAAATGTCATCGCCGGATGGATCCGTAACGACATTTACGGGCCTGGAGAATTGCTGAGATTTAGGCACGGATGTCCGGCTGGTGCTCTTGGAACATGTTTCTTGATCAATAGGAGTTGGTCTCATTTTTGTTCTTTTCAAGAAACTTGCATTTTGTATGGACATGCAGGTTCCCATTTTTTTTTTCTTTTTTCTGGGATGTTATAAATTAGAGTATATCTTTTGTGTCATATGTTTTGTTGATGTTGGAATTTTAGGTTATTAGCTTGAACATCCCAAAGGGAACGAAAGATCATGAAAATGCAGTGAAAAGAGAAGGAAAAAAAAACAATCAGAGAGAAAGAGGAGGAGGAAGGAAGAGGGACATAGTTAGGAAACCATATTTTTAGGGGAGGCAGTTGATCAAGTCTTGAGCTAATGTATAATGTTGTTTTTTTTCTTCCTATTTTATTAGTAATTTTTTTGGTTAAAAATATGTTGTTTTATTGCTTCCCCCGGTTTTGTCTCAGTCCATTTGACCACTTTTCTCTTGTGGCATACAAATGCAGAGGAAATATGCTAATTTCTCTTTCGTAATGAGAGAATTACACAACTCTATATATAATTGCCCATTTACCAATTAAAATAGGTTCCCTTTAGGTGGGAATAATACAAAATCATCACCTTTTTTTTATTTTTTATTTTCATTCATATAAAAGCCTAATTAAATCTAAATTGACGTTGAAAAGTTTTGTATTAAGATAAACACACTCCTATATATAAATTTAATAGATACTTAAATGTTGGCATTAAAATCCAATTAGATATTTTAATAAAGCCAGTATGAAGAACAGGATTAGCCAGAATCATATAAACAAACTCGTATCCTAGTGGCACCATATTGCAAAATAGACAGGTTATTGAGAGGGAGATCACATATTTTTATAAGAGCTTGTTGGGATCAAATCCTCAAGAACTGCCTGTCATCCAGCCGACTGTTATGGCTAGTGACCTTATTCTGAATAGGCAACTGATCCGGCTCAAAACTAGCCCTAAAAAGGATAAGTGATCACTGCAAATATAATATGGTCTAAAAGTTTGGAGTCGAATCCCACAGAGAACTAACATTAGTTATAATTGTTCAATATTACTAAGAAAATAAGTTCGGATAATTATTTAATTATAAAGATTAAGATTTCTTATTTATAACTAATTAACTAACAAATATAAAAGCAGTAAAAGTTATCAACTTAAGAGGATGAAGTTGAAAACAAGATTAAGGAAGCCTAGAGTTATAATTTCCCCAATTATTTGAATCCTTCTCGCTGAGTTATCTTTAATCTCGCTGAGTAATCTACTTACTGCAATTCTCTCTCGAGCAATCACGATAATTTACTAGACGTATTCTCTCGAACTACTCTAGATAACAATTTCTCACCGCTCACTGTGATCACGCCAAAGCTTTGTTCTCTCTAAACCCGCTTTTAAACGCGCAATATTGATCTCTCATATACCTAAGGAATAACGTTGTTCAACATTAACTTAAATATGCATTCTTTCTCAAGCAATACATAATAAGTAGGCATAATTAGCCGATGACCATTCAATCAACTGAAATAAACACGTAGTTGAACAAATAGAGAAATTCAAAGGCTAAATTATATTAAAACGTAACAAGAATTCATCCAACAAAAGATTCCATCAAAACCCTAGATAAGGAATCTAGCTACTCATAATATTATTTAAGAACATAACATAGAATTTTATAACGAACAAGTAAAAGAAGGAAAGAAAATGAAACTCGAAATTGAATTTTCGTTGCTTCCGCTGCTTGCGTGTTCTCCTCCAAAAAAATGTGTTCCTTTTAAGTTTCACCTCAAAGAGTCATATCTCCCTTATCCATATGTTTTCTAGAGCATTTATATAATATAAGATGTGTAGTGGATCACAGATGCTAAATAAAATACGCTGGACAATTTTTGTTGGGCTCGTCTATGGCCTCTCGCTTCGTGAGGACCATGGATGAGCCTGACCAGCTCCTAACTTTCTCTTTTTTCTTGGCTCGTCTGTCTCTCGAAGCAAGGATCTTAGACGAGCCCGACTATCATTCAATCTTCGTCCTTTCACTTCAAATCAAGCTAAAATCTCCTTCTTTTGATCATGTTCATCCAACACATTTCCTACACATATAAAACTCAAAATGAGTTCAAAACACCCAAGATAACAATGTAACAATACAATTATGCACAAGATATGAGGTGATAATGTAACATGAATACACTTTTAGCCGAATATCAGCAGCAACAACTACAACTCCAAGCACTTGCAATCAGAAATGAAGTCTACAAAGCACTAGAGGACATCAATGATCTTAAGGCTCCAGGCTGTGATGGTTTTAATGCCTATTTCTTTTGTTAAAAAAAATAAAAAAACTTGGCCATGCATTGGGGAGGAGGTAACAGATGCAGTGTTATAATTCTTTCAGTCTAATAAGATGTTCAAAGCTATAAATTGTCAGTTACTTTGATTCTTAAAGTCCAGCACCCCTCTTCTGTGAAGGAATTCAAGTATATCTTATATTCTGCCATGCTATACAAAATGATCTCCAAAATCCTCACCAACAGGTTCCAACCAGTAATGAATAATTTAATTGATAATGGGCAAGCTGCATTTATACCAGGGAGAGTGATTACTGATAATATTATGTTAAGTCATGAACTAGTAAAGGGTAATACAGGAAAGGGATATCTCCAAATGTATGCTCAAAATAGACATGCAAAAAGCTTAGGACTTTGTGGGGTAGTCCTTTCTTGAGCAAATACTAGTGTCACTGAACTTTCCTCTTATGTTCATTGGTTGGATTATGGCATGTATTAGAACAGTTTCTTATTCCATTATCATAAATGGGTAACCTGTTATGCCCTTTGATGCCAAAAAAAATGTTGAGGCAAGGAGACCCCCCCTTTCCCCCTTCCTCTTTGTGATAACAATGGAGTATCTTAGCACAGTCTTTGAAGCAACTTAGCAAACATCCACATTTCAAGTTCCATTCAAAGTGTATAAAGTTGAATCTCATACAACTAGGTTTTGTTGATGACCTTCTGTTGTTTTCAATTGATGTCTATCAAGAGATTGTGGAATTGTTGGATCTCAACAAGGGTACACTACCTATAAGATATTAGGAGTCCCTCTAAGTACTGAGAGAGTATCTATAGTGCAATGCCAGTCACTATTGGATAAATTGCTAGATAGAGTAAAGACTTGGACTACTAAATTTCTCTCTTATTCAGGGAGAGCTCAATTGATAAAGCCTATTTTACTCTCCATTCAAGTTTTTTGGGCTTGTTTTGCAGAAGAAGATAATCAACCTCAATATGAAGCAACATGCAAGAACTTTCTTTGGTCAAGAAGCACTGGACTTTCAAAAAGAGCTTTGCTTGCTTGGAACATAATTTGCTACCCAAAAGTTGTTGGTGTCCCTAACATGCTGGATATGTTGTTACTAAGAATAAAGTTGCTATTGACAAGTTATTCTGGAATATGTATGCTAAAAAAGATAAGCTTTGAGTAAAAAATGGATCCACTGTTATATGGGAGAAACAAGATGCTTATACTCTTCTTCTTTGTTTGTCTAGTATCAAGTGAAGTATGACAAAAACTGTTATTATGGATTGGCATTAACAGGGCCCTCATGGGATGGAATGAGAAACTACTATGATCTTTTCAAAACAAGACACAATTCACAACAATGCTGATTACATAGGTGATTCAGAAAATCCATATTAAAGCAAGAAAAATTGCAAAGCTTGGAGGTGGCTCACAAATCATAACAACTAGTCTACTATCCATAACTGTCTGTTGGTTACTTTTTTAAAATTCTGTTAGGTACGTAGGTGTGGCTCTATTTGCCTTTGATGTTAAGTTTTTTTGTATGGACTTTTATTGGAGTACTTGTGGGGACAATGTCCAACAAACTTCTCTTAGTTGTAAAGCTTCAATTTTGGTAATGAAATTTACAGTTAGTTGTAAAAAAAAAAAAAGAAGCCTGTGCATTTATACTGATACACGTGAAATACAAATGTTGCTGATGTGTCAAATAGATACACTTAGTGTTTATACTTAAATTATACTTTTTGGTTTCAATTTAAGTATATTAATTTGAATAAAAATGTAAGTTTAGAAAAAGTAAGAAAAAACTTTCGAGTTTTATAATCTTAAACTAAAGAGTATAATGTATTAAAATATAATATTATTTGAATTTTATGATATATTATGTACTACGTAGAATGTTGAAATTAGAAAAACACTAAATATTGGAAGAGATAATTTTTTTAAGCACATTAAAAAAAATAATAAAACACTTAGAATTGAAAGAGAGATAATATATCAAAGATAATGGTGTTTCATCATTTTTAAATTTTGAGTTCGCTTTTTGTAAGAAGTATCAATTCTTATCGGAAAAGGCATAAGTATCATTCTAAACTATGACCATATTTTCAACTACATATCTTTTTTTAGTGGATTCTATTACAATTCTTACTTTAAAATGGAATAAATATATCTTTAGGTGTTGATGTGGAAAAGAGAGTATGTTCACTCTCTTGAAGGTATGTGAGAAATAAAAAATTAACTTAAAATTTGATTAATATGGATCTATATCATTTTTTAATTAGATATTTTATAATTAATT
>JACEIK010000298.1:373804-412007 GCA_018107945.1 Datura stramonium | reverse complement strand
GTCCAGTCCCTGTGGGATCGATACTTGGCTTACTTGAGCCACTTACTACTTGTTCGACCACGTGCACTTGCGTGTAGTCATCCAGACAGCCGAACATGACTTGCTTTGGCTTATAATGTAGACTTTTGGGTTGCATATGATAGATATGAGATCTTTTTAAGTTACTAAACCCTTCCTTGGCACTACATACATGTGGCTCTATTTTTTCACTTTTTCACCCTTTTTTCTTCTTTTACCTTTTTCTTCCCTTTTCACCCTTTCTATGCACTTGTATGAGTGTGATGTGTTTCTTCAGGCTTTTCATGCATCATTCACTTTTTGAATTTTCTTTTTTAATTTTTTTATTTTATTTTCTTTTGTCACACTGTACGTCATTTTTTTACCCTTTTTTCTTTTCTTTCCCCTTTTCACCTTTTCACTATTTATGCACCCCTACTCTACTCACCCTCAACTTAGGCATTTTGCCTGTATTGAGGTTTAAAATGTCCAAGGAGGAACCAGGACCAAAACAGGTTCATTATAAAATGGGTACGGGTAATTTGTTAATCAAAGAAAAATAGTCTATTTAAGGCTCAAAAATTTTGATCAAGGGAATCATATAATTTTTGTGTGGTCATTTAAGCTAAAAAATGGGCTAAACAAAAATGATCTATGATCATTTCCTAACCAACCATCCTAATACCTATGCAAAGACTAATCGGGCAAGTTCTAGATCCTCTACACAGTATTGAACTAGGTATTAGACCTTACTCACTCATGGTACATGACTTTCATTCACTATACTTGTCAGGTTTATTCATGGCTTAACAAAAACTACACATGTTAATATACTAAATGACATAAAAAGTTCCATAGAAATTATGCATGCAATCACAAGTACACAGCTAATCATCAAAAAATTTTAAACAGGGTCAATTATTCGAAATATCAACACTAGTGCAATTTAAGCTACTTTCTAATTAAACAGAAATCACAAAAATAAAATCCTAAACATGTTGGTTCTACTAGATAGTATGCCCGAGGAAAAAGAAACACGACATGAAAAATCCTCCGACGAATTAAAAACCCAAAAATGACAAGTACCCCCCCTCCCATTTTAAAAATCATGCTTCGTCCCTCGAAGCATAGAATGTAAAAATAGAGGGAAAGGAACATACCTGTGGTGTACTAAGTGATCCTGTCATCCTGCGAAGGAGGTACCTCTGCTGCAATTGTGGTGCTGGCGGTGGCCGGTGCACTCAATGGTGTATCAATAGGGGGTGGTTGCCCCCTCAACATTTTCAGCCGTCTCTACGGCCTTTGGAATTATCGAGGCTGAATGTGGCTCGCCCGAAATGTCCCTACTACTCGCAAGTTCTACATGGGTTGTGGTGGAGCTACCTACTCCTCTGGCTCTCTCAAGCAGCTCCGACTGATGTACGTCATGAGTCTGTTGACTCTCTAGTCTTGCCCACTTGTTCTCTCTTTTTTCTCTTTTTCTCTTCTTCTTCGGGATCTCATATCCAACATCCTCGGAGACCCTCTTTTTCCCTTTTTCCTTCTCTGCTCTTGTGGGCTCCCAGTAAGCCACCACATCAAGCTCCTCATCTATATCAGCATCAAGGTCAAAAAAGAGTGGGGACTTCTATGACTGCCGACTGTTGTGATGACAAATCGACCATTTGGCTCCGAAGATCCCCCAACTCCTCATAGAGACTGCCCATATCAGACTTCTCGGTCATGTGCATATTGAATCTGCTCTCAAATCCATCTAATCTAGCATGTAGGGCCTGCACAGCTGTCTCTATCTCATCCTTCACCCAGGGATTGACATTCTCCATCATTGACTGCACCTTCCTCTTAGCTATGGTTAGTCTCTTGGCCAACTTTTGGAGAAATTCCTGAGGCACTAGGATGTACCCAGAGTCTGGCTCGGGAGGCTCATGGATGGTGCGGTATAGGTGCTAGGAGCTGCATTTGAATGTCCGGCATCTGTAGCTGGTGTATCGCCCTGCTCTTGTAAAGTGGGGGCATTCACCTGTGCGCCCCCAACTAGCCATGATAGTAGACTATGGTGGAAAGTCGAGCTCGACTTACCGAGTTCATCTCATCCCGGATCAGGCCAATGTCAGTGATCCATTGTCCTCTAATCAGGTTCTCCACACCACGATACACTGTAATGCCTACCTTTGTGCATAATTTGGAAAAGAGACTCGGGAATGGGATGTTAGTGCTCAATCCTATAGCCGAATCTTGAATCTTCTCTGCAATGACCCTCGGAATGTTGATGGGGTATCTGGACATGATACAGGCTACCAAAGATGCTTTGTATGCACTGAGGGTATTGTCATCGTCGGTGCCAACAGGTGGCGCTCTAACGTCCAACCGGCCTTTGCTATGAAATTTAAGAAATTCTTCATGACATTCTCGCCGCTAGTGACCCACTATGCCTCTTGATTGTCCTCAGCGATCACGTCAGAAAATCATTGTATCTGCCTCCACCTCTTGTCAAAGTCGAGCTACTTGATCTGTTTCAAAGCTTCCACCCGATATTTGTATTCTTCCATAGCATATGGTGGTATGAACTAGGGGCCCATATAATATCCGAGTAATAATGTGCTTGGATATATCAATCTCTCGGCCTTTGACCCGGATGCTCTCCAACGTGGGCTGATCTTTCAACTTCTGCCCCTACTTTGCCTTCTGCTCCATGGTTGCCAAATAATTGGCATAGAACTCCAAGATGATTTCTAAAGTGTATCGGTCTAGGGCCTCAGCCATCCACTCAAATCCGTAAAAGTTGAATATCTGTTTCATCTCCTCCACCTCATTCAATGAATTTATGAGAATCTGTAGCTCTTCTTGAATGCTCCGCTTAGGTTTGTTCTTGGTGGTGAGAGCAATGCCTGTTTATATATCTCCTGGGCTCCTCGTACACTCCACTGGATGGTGCGGTTCTCCCTAGGAGAAGTCTGCTCTTACTCGGCATTTGGTGCCTCCTCCTCTAATCCAGCACCACTGCTTGCATCTCCGAATTAGGCCTCCTCAGACCCCTCTTCTTCATTAGAGTCGTTTCCCGACTCTTGAACTCTTTCCTCCGCTCCCTCCTCAGACTGGGGAGCATCGGTAGATGTGGCAGTGGCCGCCACGGCCTGGGCTGTGGCCTTCGCACTAGTGGTTCGGGTCCCGTCAATATTCGATGTATCGACCCTGTATTCCTCTAATGAACCACTAGGGTAGTTGCTCGCTTGATTGGATTTGGAGGTCTCATCAAGCAATGTCCTCTAAGCATTTACCTTCGATGCTTTACGCTTCATCGCCATTGTACCTATGGAGAAAAAGGTTAGAATTCCATATCTGAGAAAAAGAAAGCAAGAAAAAAGTTCCTCTGTAGTTTATCACAGGTCAATAGTACGAGTCATACCTTGGAGGTACGATTCATATTGAGACCCGTAATATCTCAGGTCAATGTTACGCCTCTAAAGTACGACTCATACCATGAAGGTACGGTCTGTACCATGAGTCATATGAGGATGCCCCTTTAAAATAATTGTTATGCATTTTTCCACGACTCGTGGTATAACTCGTAAGTCGATTCCACGAGTCGTAAGAAGTATCATACTATCACTTGTGGACTTGACCCTGTTTAGATTCTTGGTACGATACAAGGCATGACTCATACTAGTAGATCACGAGCCGTACCAGGTCCATACCTCATGATTATTTCAAATTTGGCTTGGGACAGTCCCAACGAGCCATCCTACGAGTCATAGTATCAAACCACAAGTTGTCGGAAGGCTTGTGAAGCCTATCCCTGCCTTATTTTTTGGTTCAGTTCACAGGGAGTTTTAGTTTAAGGTTGGGTAGTCAGAATTCCCCAGGTCCAGACATGTATTTAACAAGTTTTACAGCTACTCATTCCTCCACTTTTTAATCATGGCTCATAACTTCAATTTTAACAGGTCAATGCACAATTTTCACAAGTTCAAGCTCCTTCCCATTTGCACACAACTTTTTTACATCCCTGGTCATTGTCCTTTTCTAATTTATTTCAATCACTGAGAGGACTCTCAAGGGTTTTAGAAGGTTTACATCAAGCACACAAGTTATATCTATCAATTTCGAAGAAATACACTTACTTGAATGTTGATACGTCGACTATCAATCAAGACTAGGGTTTGACTTGGGGTTTTCGATGTAATTTGCGCAAGAACTTGTTCAACTTATTCTTGATGATGAGTTACGGGTGTGAGGGAGTTGTGAGTTTAGGTTTAGAGAGTGTGGGAGAAGGGTATGATTCATTTGAGCTTTTATAGGTTATAAGGATGATTTTTAAAAATCTGGGCCGATTCGGGTAAATTTAAAATTTTTGACCCTTCATGACTCGTCCCACAAGTCGTAAAAAGGTCCTACGACTCATCCCTTGAACATGTAACAGAGAGATTGAGAAACTTACCTGTGGACCTACGAGCACATCTTATGACTCGTGCTATGGGGGTACAATTCATACTATGACTCATAGGTCTTTTTTCCATTGTGTTTCATGACTTGCATAATTCATAGCCATAGTTAGTACTACGACGCGTACAATAAGGTTATGAGTCATATAACCAACCGTACCATGAACTCATGCACTAAAACATATCTCTGATTCTCACCATGACTCGTACTACGACTCGTACAACCCTCTCATGAGTCGTACTAAGAACCGTAGCACCTACCTGTTCACCAATTTTTCTGCCACTTGTTTTTGTCTCCCCTGCAAACTGAACACACATAAGTTAATCAACTTGGGTTGCCTCCCAAGAAGCACTTGATTAACATCACGACACGACGCAGGTGGTTTGGTTACTCAGAATTCACCAAACCACCACTTAGGTTGCCTCCCAAGAAGTGCCTAATTTAACGTCGCGGCACGATGCAATTCTTTTGACTACTCATACTTTGTCAAGGAACTCGGATTCATATTCTATTGCTGAGACAACTCTGTATTCTTTTGGTTGCTTCAATGACAGGCATACGTTGAAGGTGACCTCTTCTTTATTGAGTCTAAACTTCAATTGGCCAGCCTCCACATCTACTAAGGCTCTCCTAGTGGCAAGGAATGGTTTCCCCAAAATGATAGGGACCTCAAAATCAACCTCGCAATCAAGGATCATGAAGTCCTCTAGGAATATAAATCTATCAACTTTAACAAGAACATCAAACAGGATCCCCACAAGCTTTTTCACAGTTCTATCGGCCATCAGTAGCGGCATGGTAGTCGATATGGAGGCTCCCAAGATAGCTACTTAAACATAGCCAATGGCATGATATTGATGCTTGCTCCCAAATAACAAAGTGTATTGTGAACTCAACATCGCCAATTATGCATGGAATAGTAAAGGCACCTGGATCTTCCTTCTTCTGGGCCAGGACCCGTGAGGTTATAGCACTACAATGGTGTACATCATCGATAGGCTTATAGCTCACGAACCTCTTCTTCGTCACAGGGTCCTTCATGAACTTGGCGTATCTCGGCATCTGTTTCAATACCTCGACCAATGGTATATTTAAAGATAACTAGTTGAGCATTAACAAGAATTTCTAAAACTTACCATTCTCCACTTTCTTCTTCATTCTTTGGGGGAATGGTGGCAGTGGTCATGGAATAGCTTTGTAAATTTGCGTGGCTCCTTGCTTTTCTCCTTGTTCAGCTTCAGGCCTGTTTTCAACATTTAGAGCCTCAGTCAACTCAGCATCCTGATTATGTTCCTTCTCAGCAACATCTTCTTCATCGTCGATCACGCTTTCTTTCTTCCTTTCAACTACAACCAGCAGAGGGGGTTCAACCGTGGTCTTTCCGCTCCTAGTGCCATGCATTGACCATCATTCTTTGGATTCTGGACTGTGTTACTAGGTAATGTACCCTTTTTCCTATGGTTTATAGATGCTGACAGTTTCTCTAGCTGTTGTTCTATCTGCTTGATAGTTATCGCATGTGACTCCACTCTCTGACCCATGCTTGATATATCACTACGGATGTATTTTAGCTGATCATCTGTGGACCTTACCTTCTTCAGCATCTCAGCCATCATGCTCTCTAACTTCGACTGTTCAGCCTCCCCCTCATGTGCATTAGGAGGCATGTACAATCCAGCTCAGTCATTGTGGTAACTGTCATTCCTTTTCCACTCTCCCTCACGCTCACGACCTTGGCTTCTATCTCTATACCCATTTCGATTATAATTGTCTCTACATTGGTTCCGATCTTGGTTTCAAGAACCTTGGCGCCAAGTGTCTTTTCCAGTCCCTTGGGCATTGGCTCGAAAACCCACCACCTGGTTGTCCAAGAAGTTTGCCTCCTCTTCGAAATCTGAGTGGTCTAGTCCTAGCTCATATCCTTGTGTCCCAACCACGTTCACCTTTCTGGCTCCAGCTCCCATGATGTTCTTAGTAAGAAAATCCAACAATTTGTGCATATAAGCCAATTCCTGATCACACACTTCTTCTTTCCTATGTTGGTCTGCAGTCAAACCAACAGCATATGTACCGACCGCAGCTTCTACTTCCTGAGTGTGCCATGCTCTGTTTGTCTTGGTTACTCTATCTAGAATAGTAGCAGCTTGCTTCCAGGTGTGACTCATCAATACTCCTCCCGCCATTGTGTCTGCTATTGCTTTAGTATTATTGTTCAATGATCTACAGAAAATCTCCAACAGACTGTCATCAGGAATTTTATGGTTCGAGCACTTTGTCAACTTCTGCTTGATCCTCAACCAAGTCTCATGAAGTGCCTTAGTCTTCAGTTGTCGGAAATTGTAGATCTCATCCTTAAGTTGCAGCATCCTGGAGGGTGGAAAGAATCTCTCTAAGGAAGCTTGTTTGAGCTCCCTCCTGTTGGTAATGGAGTCGTTGGTCAACTCCAATAACCAAGTGGCCTCCACAGACAGAGACAAGGGGAAGAGTCTTAGCCTTATAGCATCTTGGCTGACTTTGGGCAACCAGTACGCCTTGCATATTCCCATGAAGTTCATCAGGTGTAGGTTGGCAACGTCATTTGTGTGACCACTAAACACCCTTTTCATGTTCAATAACTGGATCATGGTGCTAGTGATATCAAATTTTTCCCCAGCAGGCAGTGGTGGTGGTACAGTGGCTCCAGTTGACCGGACTTCATCAATGTTCGGGTCATCTTCATCAAAGAACTAAGGGGCATATCCTTGGCCTTTGTTTCCCCTTCCAGGTTGACCACATTAACGACTTCATCTCGAGCATCCTCCATACCCTGAAGTGCAGCTTGCCGAGCTAGCTCGGCTTGCCTATCTTCTTCAGCAATACAGACATCTCTTTGCTCTTAATTTTCCATCTTACACAATGTTCATTCGAGTTCAAGATCTAACAGAATCAGGGGATTTCCACTCCGAAGAGTACTTTGCATTCACCAAGTGACAACTTGTGGATATCTAAATATAAAAAGAAAACGTAATTCAAGAAATAACAATAAAAATTAAAATACAAGCAATTAATCTAATCTTAGTCGTATTCCCCAGCAACGGCTCCACTTTTTGATAACGCTCTAACTCATACTTCCTGACAAAGTATGAAGCGGTTGTTTTCAATAAAGAACCCAACTAAGAGGTTGGGGTCGAACACACGAGGAATAGGGTAAGATCTAGACTAATGCTGGTAATTGAACTTATTGGTGAGTTGAACTTATTGGTGAGTTATCTCCAAATTGGGGGGTTTTAAAGAAAACAAGATTATATTTGTGACTTAAATCAAGGTTCACAAAAAAAAGGGTAAGTGTTCCCCATGGATTCGTAACTACTTCGGGTATACACACGTGATCAATTCCATACTTGCTTGTAGAACTGATAACTGAGGTTCATCCAAATGACTGGTTCGTCCCTATTGGATGACAATACTCAATCATCGGATTAGGTCTCATGAGTGATTTCAAACTAACCATTATCAATATGTTCCAAATTTAACTATCCTGCAACCACAGCTCAAGTTAATACAATGATCATAAAGACTGAGGCTTTGTTGTAATTCTCTTTTCCTAATCTCTTCTTCTCTAGGTTCAAGTAAGTAAAGAATTCGGGCAAGTCCTAATGTTATACACAATTAAGAAACGTTTAAAGATGAAGAGAATGCAAACAAGCGTTTAGCATTGGTGTTGAATAACTTTTGTTCAACCCTATTTCATTAATCCACCATGGTTCCCACAGCCCCTAGTTGTGGAGGTTTTAGCCTCTCATGGTTGTAAGATTACAATTTGCATTCATAGAAAAACACATAATTAAATACTTATAGCAACAATTAGAAGAAAACTATAGTTGAAAATCAAAGAACAATCTCAAGAACAATGTAGGAAATCAAGAATTTGATCCCAAGAATTGCTCCACAAAACTTGATAAAAATTCACAAAAATTATTCTTCACACAACTACTGATTCGATTATGTCCTTCTCTAACTAAAATAACACATAAAATCTATTTATACAGGCATTAGAAACCTTTTACTAAGCTAACAGAGAATTTTACATATCTGGTGTCGACTGTGTCGTGACTGGTCCTATGACCCATAGCAGGATTGTACGGGTCGTACCTGCTTCTCATAAGTCCTTGGATACTTCAGATTTGGCTAAGTATAAGCAGGCTGGTACGGATCGTACCTCCATCCTATGAGTCATATAATGCTTTCATAGTTTGGCCCTGAGAACTCTTACATCTTTTGAAATTCTCCACGAGTGTTATGGTACGACTCGTACCTTCTTCCTATGACTCGTATTGTCTATAGTGTTTGAAGTTTTGCCAAGTATTGAAGTATTTTCTAAAGTTCACCATGGATCATGGTATGGTTCGTACATTGATGCTATGATTCGTGAGTCCATCTGTACCAAGAGTCTGCCTTTATGCAATTTTCTCTGAACAATTTCACTACTCCAGTTACAACTCTTACCATCCTGGTATGGTTCGAACTGAGAGTCATATGTTACCTTCCTCTCACTTCAGCCTTTTGACTTTCATCATGGTTCTCAGTACGGCTCGTACAATCAAGGTACGACTCATACTGAGACTTGTACTTCAGCTGATTTTCTGCATTTTAAGGCTTATTTTGCACATTTATACTCCAACACTTATTTTTCCTGAAAGAAAAGTAAAAGTGCCTCATATTCATATAAATATACCTAAGTCCATGTTCTTTTCTTAGTTTTAAGCATCGAAAGTACTGTAAACTCATAGCACATCAAGGATTGACTTGATGGGCCCATTTGTTAGCTCATATGGGATGAAATACATCTTGGTGGTGGTGGATTATGTTTCCAAATGGGCAGAGGCTATTGCACTACCTAAAAATGAAGGCAAAAGTGTCACAACATTTTTGTGGAAGCACATATTCGCTAGGTTTGATACTCCTAGAGCAATCACCAGTGATGGTGGATCACACTTTTATAACCGCCTCTTTAGAACTCTGCTGGAAAAATATAGCGTGAAGCATAAAGTGGCAACACCTTACCATCCGTAATCAAGTGGATAGGTGGAAGTTTCTAACAGGGAGTAGAGATTATTCCGGCTAAAATAGTAAATACCAACCAGACAAATTGGTCTAGGAAGCTCGATTATGTGTTGTGGGAATATCAAACAGATTATAAGACCCCTATTGGCTCATCTCTATATCAGTTGATCTATGGAAAGTCATGTCATCTGCCGGTAGAGCTAGAGTGTAAGGCATTATGGGCTTTGAAAAGGTGAACTTAGATTGAAAAGAAGCAGCCAAGTTGAGACTCAACCAGTTCAATGAGTTAGATAAATTCCAACTTCGAGCTTATGAGAGTGCGGCCATTTATAAAGAAAGAATGAAAATCTATCATGATAGGAAGATTGCAAAAAGGAAGTTCAATGCTGGTGATCTGGTCTTACTGTTCAATTCAAGGCTCCGTTTACACCCCAAAAAATTGAAATCTAGGTGGAGGGGACCATATAGAGTGGTGAATGTGTTTCCACATGGTGCGGTGGATCTTGAAAATAAAGATGGTAGAAGGTTCAAGGTGAACAGGCAAAGGATAAAGTTTTATCTGGGAGACACCGAGGAAATAAGAGGAATTGAGGCGGTGTACCTTGATGACGCCTGAAGAATCATGGAAGTTACATCGTGCCGTGATGTTAAATCAGGCGCTGCATGGGAGGCAACCCATGGAAGGTGAAGTCTGATTAGCCACATGTATTTTCCCTTTCTTATGTTTTATATTCTATGCTTTGGGGATGAAGCATGCTTTTTAAAAAGGGAGGGGGTGTACTTGTAGGTTTTTTGGATTTTTGAATTCGTCCGAGGGTTTTTCTTGTCATGGTTCTTTTTTCTCAGGCATGCTATCTAGTAGAAGCATCATTTTTAGGATGTTTTTGTTACATTAGAAAGTAGATTAGTATTACTTAGCCAATAAAATGTATTAGTTTTAAAGTTTTGAAAAAAATTGACCCTGTTTAAATTTTTTTATGGTTAGTTGTGTACTTGTTGATTGCAAAACATGATTTTTTTGGATCTTTTCTATGTCATTTAGTGTATTAGCATGAGTAGTATAGTTAGCCATGTATGAACCAGATAGGTAGAATGAATGCAAAACATGTACCATGAGTTAGTGAGGTCTATACCTAGTTCAATACTGCGTGGAGGATTTAGAACTTGCCTGGTTGGTCTTTACATAGAGTTTAGGATGATTGGTTAAGAAAGGATCATAGCTCAATTTTATTTAGCCCATTTTAGCTTAAATTGCCCTACCAAAATGATATTTGATCCCAATTTTTAGCCTTAAATGAATAATTTGTTTTGTTAACTTATTAGTCTTACCCATTTTTTATAATGAACATATTTTGGCCCTGGTCCCTCCTTGGACTTTGTGAACCTCAACCTAGGTAAAATGCATAAGTTGAGGGTGGCTAGAGTAGGGGTACATAGATCATGGGGAGGTAAAAAAGGAAAAAAAGGAAAAAGGATTAAAAACGAGGTGTAGTGTGATAAAAGAAGAAAGAAAAAAGAGCTGAAAAAGAAAAATTGAAAAGAAAATACAATAAGAGAAAAATGAATGAAAAGTTGAAAACACACCACACCCATATATTGCATAAAGTGGAGAAAAGAGAGAGAAAAGTTGAAAAAGTGAAAAGGGTGAAATAAATGAAAAGTGGAGTCACATATATGTAGTGCCAAGGAGGGTTTAGTCGTTAAAAATCTCATATTTACCATACCTAACCCGAAAGCCTACATAACAAGCCGAATAAATTCCTATAGTGATCCTAGCCTGACTATCCGAAGAGCCGAAGTAGAGAAAATAAGGGCAAGCCTATGGTATCCGATGTGTAGTATTTGGAACTTCCTTGTAAGAGTGAGAGTCTTACTTGTTCAGTCCAAAGTTTTATATTTTCATATATCTGTGAGTTGGGGACTTCATTTACTGTGAGGGTATATGATTTATGTTTTGTTCTGCCAGTTGTCCGTGTGAAAAGCATTGGTAATGACTTGATTCTCTACTAATAACTAGATGAAAAGAAGCAAAGTACTAATCTCAATACGAGCCATACCTAGATGTACGAGCCGTACTGAGACTCGTGGAAAAGCTCAGAATACTGGAATAAAGTAAAGGCAAAGTATGACTCTTAGTACGAGCCCTACCAAGATGGTATGATCCATAACTAGAGTCGTGGAATACTCTAGAGATATTTGCACAATTGAAGTCTCCTAATACGAGTGGCACTTACGGATCGTAGCATCTACCTATGACCCGTACCACGAGCCATGGAAAGCTTCAGATATTTTAAGGACTTGGCAGAACTAATGATATGACAAGTTGTTGCAAGTCGTAGGAGCAAGGTACGAGGCGTACCAGGACACTCGTAGAAAACTTCAGGAGATGTCATAGTTCTCAAAATCAAACCACGACTGGATTGTATGAATCGTGGAATCATGTTACCAGTCATACTAGATGCCAACACTTAGCCAATTCTGCAGAAACCAAGGAATGTACGAGATCAAGGCACGACCCGTACAATTCTGTCATGGGTCGTATGATGAGTCAAAGGATATGTCAGTGCCAGATTTGGTTATTTCCCTGTTAACTTAGAAAAAGGATTTTATTGTTTGTATAAATACGTTTTATGTTTCTTTTAGGTGAGGGAAGGTAAGAATTAGTTGGTTGACAATTGTTATCAAGTTTGTAATTATTTTTTGACAACATTGGAGAGCAATTCTTGAGAATCAAAACTTGGATTTCTCATTTGTTCTTGATTTTGTTCATCATATTCTATTGCCATATTCACAATAGGTTTTCTTTCAGTCATCGTTGTAAGTATTTAATTATGTGTTTATCCATATATACTAATCACAACCTTACAATCATGAGAGGCTAAAACCTCCATAACTAGGGTTGTAGGAACCATGGTGGATTAACGAATTAGGGTTACACAAAGTGATTCGAAACCAATGCTAAACACTTGTACTGTATTCTCTTCGTCCTTAATGTTTCTTAATGAAGTGCAACGTTAGGACTTTCCCAAATTCTTTACTTGCTTGAACCTAGAGAGGTAGAGATTAGGAAAAGAGAATTACAACAAAGTCTTGATTTTTATGATCACTGTATAACTTGAGCTGCGGTCGCAGGATAGTGACGTGATGTGAGTTTACAGCACTTTCGACGCTCAAAACTAAGAAAATAGCTTGGATTTAGGTATATTTATATGGATATAAGGCACTTTTTCTTTGATTGCGGGACAAATAGGTGTAGGAGAAAAAATGTGAAAAAGATAACTTGAAAGTGCAGAAAATAGGCTTAACTCACAGTCCTCAGTACGAGCCGTACTGCTGGTCATGAGAAGTTTCATAAGGCTAAGGATAAAGAAGTGCATCCTATGACTCTCATTAAGAGTCGTACAAAGCTTGTACGGGCCTTAGTGAAGAAGTCGAGGAAAGATTCAGAAGATTTTCACATAAGGCTGACTCCTGCTACGGATAGATAGTACGAGTCGTGGCAGCAAGGTACGAGTCATACCAAAGCACTCGTGATGAACTTCAGAAAAATTTAAAAGTCTCAGAGTTAAGCCACCGAAGCATAGTACGACTCGTAGGAAGCATGTATGAGTCGTACCAAGGTCTAACACTTAGCCAAATTTCAGCCAGCCAATGACATACGGGAAGGAGGTACGACCCGTACATACCTGCTAGGGGTCATAGGACAAGTCGTGACGCAGGAGGCTTCAGTTATGGAAATTCACCCTGTTAGCCTAGGAAAAGGATTTTTATGTCTGTATAAATACGTTTTATGTTTTATTTTCATAAGAGAAGTGATGAGGAGTGATTAGAAGTAATTAGAAATCAAGTTAGAGAGATTTAGACGTGAGAACTAAGTTGTTCGACTTGTGATCAACCTTTTCTTTACTTTCTCTTGATCTTTATATTTTCTTGAGGATTTTTTGCTGATTAATACAAAGAAGTTTTTCTCTCATCCATAATTGTAAGTATTGATTTATACTTCTAATTATGAATGCAAATCACAATCTTGCAACTATGAGAGGCTAAAACCTCCATAGNTAATTATGAATGCAAATCACAATCTTGCAACTATGAGAGGCTAAAACCTCCATAGCTAGGGTTGTGGGAACCATGGTGGATTAACAAGCTAGGGTTACATTAAAGTGGTTCAAAACCAATGCAAAAAGCGTGTAGTGTATTTTCTTCATGCTTAAACATTTCTTAATGGTGTACAATGCAAGGACATGCCTGAATTCTTTACTTGCTTGAGCCTAGAGAGGTAGAGATTAGAAAAAGAGAGTTACAACAAAGCCTTGATCTTGATGATCATTGTATTAACTTGAGTTGTGGTCGCAGGATAGTTAAATTTTGGACATAGTGGTAACGGTTATTTTTCAATCGCTCATGAGACCTGACTCGTTGATTGAGTATAGTCATTCAATAGGGATGAACTAGTCATTTAAATGAACCTAAGTTATCAGTTTTACAAGTAAGCATTGATGATGATCATGTATGTATACCCAAAGCAGTTATGAACCCATGGGGAACACCAAACCCTAGCTATCTTTCATTCTTAATTTCAACCAAAGTTTTAACTGTGTTTTTAATTATTGTTTTCTTTAGAACCCCCAATTTGGACTAACTACCTAACAAGTTCACTTACCGGCTTTAGTCTAGATCTTCCATATTCCCTATGGGTTCGACGCTAGCCTCTAGTTGGGTTCTTTATTGACAACGTTAACTTCATACTTCGGTAGAAGGTATGGTTTGAGCGTTATCAAAAAGTGACGTCGTTGCTGGGGAATACGAATAAAACTAGATTATTTTCTTGTATTTGACTTTTTTGGTAGTTATTTCCTTAATTATGTTTTTATTTTTATTTTTGATACCCATAGGCTATTTCCCGGTGAATGCCAAGCACTCGGAGTAGTGGAGATCCCCTAATTCTGTTGAACCCAGAAATTGAATGAACACTGCATAGGATGGAGAACCAAGAATAAAGAGATGCCCGCATAGCTGAAGAAGCTAGGCAAGCTGAGCTAGCTCGGCAAGCTGCTCTTCAGGATGCGAAAGATGTAATAGAAGAGGTAGTTAATGCCGGTTGACATGGGAGGGGCAACAGCGGTTATAGACTTTCCTCTTAGTTCTTCGATGATGAGGACCCATACATTGATGAAGTTGGTCAACTAGAGAAATTGTGCCACCACCACTGCCCGCTGAGACCAAATTTGACATCACGAGCACCATGATTCAATTGTTAAACATGAAAGGGGTGTTCAGTGGTCACGTAGCAGATGACACCAACCTGTACTTGATGAACTTCATAGGAATATGCAAGACATACAAGTTGCCCAGAGTAAGCCAAGATGCCATTAGGCTCAGACTTTTCCCCTTCTCTCTATTAGGGGAAGCCACTTTATAGTTATCGGAGTTGCCCAATGACTCCATAACCAACTGGAGGAAACTCAAGCAGGCCTTCTTGGAAAGATTCTTTCCCCCCTCCAGAATGTTGCAGCTAAAGGATGAGATCTACAAATTCCAGCAACTCAAGACAGAGGTCAAAAAGAAATTGACACAGTGCATGAACCATAAAATCCCAGATGACAGTTTGTTAGAAATATCTTATAAGTATTTAAATAATAGCACAAAAGCTATTGCAGACATGGTGGTAGGAGAAGCATTGGTGAGTCACACCTGGGAGAAAGTTGCTACAATCCTTGACAGGGTGACTAAGACAAACAGGGCATGGCACACTAGGGAGGCTGATGCAGCGGTCGGTACATATGTTGTTGGTTTGACTGTAGACCAACATATGAAGGAAGAAGAACGCGACCAAGAGTTGGCTCACATGCTCACATTGTTGGATTTTCTTACAAAGCACATCATGGGAGCAGGAGCCAAAAAGGTAAATGCAGTGTGGACACAAGGAATGGAGCCGGGAGTTGATCACTATGATTTCGAGGAAGAGGCAAATTTCCTGGATAGCCAAGTGGCGGGTTTTCGAGCCAATGCCCAAGTGTTTGGAAAAGACAATTGGCGCCAAGGCTCTGGAAACCAAGGTCGGAACTAATACAGAGACAACTATAACCGAAATGGGTACAGAGATAGGAGTCCCAGTCGTGAGAGATGGAGAATGGAGAAGAAACGATGGCCACCGTAATGACCGAGCTGGAGTTTATGTGCCTCCCGATGCCCGAGAGGGGGAGGATGGGCAATCAAAGTTAGAGAGCATGATGGCTGAGATGTTGAAGAAGGTGAGGTCCACTAATGAGCAATTGAAGGAGATCTGTGGTGACATATCAAGTATGGGCCAGAGAGTGGAATCCCATGCAATCGCCATCAAGAAGATTGAGCAGCAGCTTAGGCAACTATCAGCATCATTGAACCCTAAACAAAAGGGTACACTGCCTAGCAATACCATCCAGAACCCAAAGAATGATGGCCACTGCATCGCAGTGATGACTACAAGTGGTAAGACCACAATTGATCCTTCTTTTTCAGTTGTAGTTGAATGGAAGAAAGAGAGAATTATTGAGGAAAGTGATAAAAGTGTTGAGATGGAGAGTGTTGAGTTTTCGGAGGCCCCGATAGAGGAGAAAGAACTTGACATTGATCAAGGAGCAACTCAATTGCACAGAGTTATCCTGCGACCACTGCCACCGTTCCCTCAAAGAATGAAGAAAAATGCGGAAAATGATAAGCTCCAGAAATTCCTTTTGATGCTTAAGCAACTACCTATGAACATACCATTGGTAGAGACATTGGAATAAATGCCAGGATATGCTAAGTTTATGAAGGACTTGGTGACAAAGAAGAGGTCCGTAAGCTATGAGCCAGTAGATAATGTACATCACTGTAGTGCCATAGCTACACAGGACTTGGCTCAAAAGAAGGAAGACCCATGTGCTTTCACTATACCGTGCACCATTGGCAATGTCAAGTTTGCAAGGGTACTTTGTGATCTGGGAGCAAGCATCAACCTGATGCCCTTGGCAGTATTCAAGAAATTGGGCTTAGGAGCCCCCACACCAACCACTATGCGCCTACTACTGGCCGACAGAACTGTGAAGAAGCCAATTGGGTATCCTATTCGATGTACTGGTTAAGTTGGAAAAATTCATATTCCTAGAAGACTTCTTGATTTTAGATTGCAAGATAGATTATAAGGTCCCCATTATTCTAGGGTGACCATTCCTTGCGACTGGGAGGGCCTTAATAGATGTGGAGGCTGGCCAGCTGAAGTTCAGACTAAACAAAGAAGAGGTCACTTTCAATATCTGCTGGACAATGCAGCAACCCAAGGAATACAGTGTAATCTCAGCACTAGAGGATGAATATGAGTCACTTGACAAATTCTGAGTAGTCAAGAGACTTGCGGCGTGCCATGATGTTAAATCAGGCGCTTCTTGGGAGGAAACCCAAGTGGTGGCTTGGTGAAGTTTGAGTAACTGGGCCACCTGCGTCTTGCCACGATGTTAAATCAAGAACTTCTTGGGAGGCAACCCAAGTTATTGAACTAATATGTGCTTAGTGTGCAGGGAAAACAAAAACAAGAGGCAAAAAAACTGCTAAAAGAGCAGCTTCTACGGCTCTCAGTACGACTCATTACAGCATCCTACGAGCTGTAGAAGGAGGCGTGGTGAGGTTTAGAGATGTAATTCAAAAGCAACGACCTACGAGTCCTCATACGAACCGTCCACCTTGTATGAGTCGTACGATGTACTCGTAGGTCCCCAGGTAAGTTTTCAAAACTCTGACTTACAGGTCCAAGGGAAGAGTCGTATGTCCTTCCTATGACTCGTAGTACGGGTCGTGACGGGTCAAAATTTTAAAAATTACCCGACTCGACCCAGGATTTCACATCCGCGCTTTTCCTATTTTAAACTGAAGATCTCACACAGCCATTCTTCCCATGAAAAAAATTAAAACTACGAACCCTACCTATGAATCCCTCACACCCGTAACTCAAGAGCAAGGAAGCTACATGCTATTTCTTGCTCAAATTAAGTATGTCGCAACCCACATTTGTGACTACCAGTCGAAGAAAGAAGCAACAGGTAAGTAATTCATTGAATATTAAAAATCTTAACTTGCTTGAAGTTATCACTATCAAAACCCTTATGAGTAGTGTTCTTTGCTCGAAAGTTCTCAAAAATACAATGATCAGGGATGTTATCGAACCATGAACGACTGGGAAAGTATTATATTTTTGTTGGGATAAACTTGTGAATTGAAGCCTTTCAAATTTGAGTGACGGGTAGTGATTAAAAAGGGGAAAGATGAGTACTGGTTAATTGATTGAATTACATGCCTAGACCTGGGGAAATTTGAGTACCCAAATTGTGAAAAAGAGTTCCTGCAAACTGAACAAAAATTGAATAAGTCAAGAAAGTGGTATGAAACACAGTATGGTTCGTGGTTTGTCACTACGAGTCGTACTGTGTATCGTACCTAAGAACTAAACAGGGCTAAGCAGAAGAGTCCTTCCTACGACTCGTGGAATCGATCTATGGGTCGTACCACAAGTCGTGGAAAAATACAGAGAAAATGGTAGTGTTGGGGCTTCATCAGATGACTCAAGGTGGGTCACTCCTTCGTGGTACGAGTCGTACCTGTGAGCCGTAATATGCATACAAAGTTTTTGGGCCTTCGTTCGAGTCGTACCTTCAGGGTACCACCCGTACTGTCGACCCGTGTTAAGAATTTGAAACTGTGCTTTTCTAGTTCTTTTTCTCAAATATGGAATTCTAACTATCTTCTCTACAGAAACAATGACAATGAAGTGAAAAGCATCCAAAGCAACAACCCGGAGAACATTAATTGATGAAACATCCGAGTCTGAGGTTGGGCAAGCAGGCAACTCCCCTAGTGGTTCGGTTGAGGATTACCAAGTAGATACTTCAGACACTAACGGAACTAGAACCACTAGGGAAAAAGCAAGACCACAAACCAAAGTAGCTACTACCACATCTACCCAAGCTCCCCAATCTGAGGAGGGAGCTAGAGAAGGTAATCAGGAGTTGGGAAACGACTCAAATGCAGAAGAAGGGTCTGAGAAGACCCAATCAGGTGAAGCTAGTGGCAGTGATTAATCATAAGAGGAGGCTCCTAATGTTGCACAAGTACAGACCCCATCCAGAGAGAAGCGCACAGTCCGATGGAGAGTACCGGGAGATAGAGAGATTTATGAGCAAGGCATTTCTCTCACCTACAAGAACAAGCCAAGGTGGAACATCCAGGAAGAACCGCGGATCCTCACAAACTCACTAAATGAAGTTGAGGAGATAAAGAGGATATTCAGCTTCTATGGTTTTGAGTGGATGGCCAAGACTCCAACTTAGTATACAGCAGAACTGGTTAGGGAGTTCTATGCCATTATTTGTCCACCACAGAGCAAAAGGAAAAGGAGAGGCAGAAAATAAAAGACCAGCCCCGACTAGAGAGTCTACTGGTCCGAGGACGAGAGGTAGACATATCAGAGTGGACCATTTCTCGGGTTCTGTATGGACCATAGTTTGTGCCTACATGGATGATGCTTGAGTATGACTACAGGGTGGAGACAATGAAGCAGATCAGGAACTTGGGCTTGCAGGAAAGGCAGAGGCAGCTGCAATGGTTGGTAGGGGTGATTGCTAAAAATAAGGACGAAGCTGAATGGGTTACTGGTGGAAACCAGGTGACAAAGAACTCGCTCAACTTCATAGCAAAAGCCTATTGGACACTAGTGCACCACTGATTAGCACCCACGGTCAACGACAATACATTGAGTGCTGACAGAGCAGCTTTAGTGGCATGCCTTATGTCCCGTTATCCTATTAACATCCCGAGGATCATCATAGAGGAGATATGAGTTTGGGTGGTAGGAGTGAGCACTACCATCCCATTATCGAGTCTTGTATTCAGGCTATGCACAAAGGCAGGGGTGCCAATACGATGGAGTGAGGAGTGTCTGATCGGAGGGAAGAGGATTGCAGACATCGACCTTATTCGGGAAGAGATGAACCCGATAAGCCGAGCCAAAATTCCCACCGCAATTCCATCAATCTAGCCAGCAGGGGGCGCATAGATGCCGGCTATAGATGCTGGTCATTTAGAGTAAGCTCTTAGCACTCCAACTGCACCACAGCCTAGCCTGCAGAATCAGACTCCAGCAGGGCATATTTTGGTGCCTCATGACTTCCTCCATAAACTAGCTAAATGGTTGACCATGGCTAAATGAACAATTCAAGCTATGAGGGAAAACATAAAGAAATAGGTCAAAGCGGAGATAGATACAGCAGCTCAGGCTCTACATGCTCGCTTGGATGGTTTGAGAGCCGATTCAATGTGCGGATGGCAGAGAAAAGAGACACCAGCAGTCTCCGTGAGGAGTTAGGGGCTCTTTAGAGCCAAGTAACAGAGTTGTCATCACGACAACCGGCAGTCATAGCAGCCCCCACTCTTCCAGATTTAGATGCAGAACTCGATGAGGAGATTGACTTGGTGGCTTATGGGAGCCGACGGTAGCTGCTGGAGATAAGGGAAAGAAAAGAGCTTTTGAGGATGTTGGAGAGGAGAGTCTGAGGAAGAAGAGGAAAAAGGAAAGGAAAGAACGCAAGCGGGCTAGAGCAGAGAGCCTGCAGACTCATGACTCACATATGTTAGAGCTGCAGGAGTGAGCTAGAGCAGCAGTAAGCTCCACCATGACTCAGCCCGATCCTGCCAGTGGTTGTGACCCTTTGGATGAGCCACCTTCAACCCAGATTGACACAGAGGCCGTAGAAGCGACAAAGACTATTGAGGGGGTAACCAATCCCCCTATGGATACTTCATTGAGTGCGCCGACCACCGCTAGCGCCACGATTGCAGCGGAAGTACCTCCTCTGCAGGACGACAGGAGTGCCTAGAGCACCACAGGTATGTTCCCTTCCCTATGTTCTTGAGTGCATGCTTCGGGGATGAAGCTTAATTTTCAAAAAGGGGAGGGGTGTACTTGTAATTTTTGGGATTTTTTATTCGTCCGAGGGTTTTTCTTATTGTGTTTCTTTTTCCTCGGACATGTTATGTAGTAGAACCGACATGTTTAGGATTTTTATTTCTTATTTTGTGGTTTTTGTTTAATTAGGAAATAAATTAGGAGTACTCATCCAATGAAAATGCACAAGTTTTGATTTTTTTAAAAAAAATTGACCCTATTTAAAAATTTTTGATGTGTTAGGCATGCATGATTTTTGTGAATCTTTTGATGTCATTTAGTTTATTAGCATGAGGAATCTTGTTATGCCATGTGTAAACCAGACAGGTGTGGTGAATATAAGTCATGTACCATGAGTGAGTGAGGTGTAGTACTTAGTTCAATATTGTGTTGAAGATCTAGAACTTGCCTGGTTGGTCTTCGCATAAGCAAAAGATGGTTGGTTAGGATATGATCATAGGACATTTTTGTTAAGCTCACTTATAGACTAAATAACGCTACCAAAATTATATGATTCCCTTGATCCAAATTTTGAGCCTTTAATAGATCATTTTTCTTTAATTAACCAATTAACCATACCCATTTATTTATAATGAATTTATTTTAGCTCTGGTCCTTCCTTGGATATTGTGAACCTCAACATAGGTATAATGCCTAAGTTGAGGGTGGATAGAGTAAGGGTGCCTAAATGATGGGAACGAGAAAAAGGGAGAGAAAAGAGAAAAGGTTAAAAATGAGGCATGGTGTGAAAAAAAAGAGATGAAAAAACTTTGAAAATCTTGAAAAAAGAAAACCCAAAAGAAAAAAAAATGTTGGAAAAAGTTGAAATACACCACACCTATACAAATATACATAAAAGAGGTGAAAAGGGAAGTAAAGAAATGAAAAGCATAAAGGGTGAAATAGGTGAAAGGTGTAGCTAATGTATGTAGTTTCAAGGAAGGGATAGTCACTTATAAAATCTTTCATATTTATCATGTCCAGCCCTAAGCCTACATTATAAGCCACAAAAAGTCCTATAGTGATCCTAATCCGACCATCTGATAAATCGAAGCAGAGAAAATAAGGGCAAGCCTATGGTATCTGATACATAATACTTAAACTTTCTTTGTAAGAGTGAGTGTCTTGCTTTTTTAGTCCCATGCAATATTTAGGGACTTCATTTGTTGTGAGGGTATATGGATTATGTTTATTTTTACCATTGGTTTGTGTGAAAAACATTAGTGATGACTTGATTCCCTGTTGATAGCTAGATGACATGTCTTGATCATTGTTTATCATTTTATATGGTTGCTTGTGGTACATTAGCTGATGTTGGTTCATGAAAAAGGGTCAAAAATTGTTGAATGCATAGTGCAAGTTTTGTTTAGTATTGACTGTAGTATCCTAGGTTTATTTTCTAATTGAGCGTCGTATTTTGTTTTTCTTTTTCTTTGCCTGAGGACATGCAAAAGTCTTAAGTTGAGGATGTTGATATGTTTTGAGTTTACAGCACTTTCGACGCTCAAAACTAAGAAAATAGCATGGAATTAGGTATATTTATATGGATATAAGGAACTTTTTCTTTGGTTGTAGGAAAAATAGGTGTTGGAGCAAAAATATGCAAAAGATATCCTAAAAGTGCAGAAAATAGGCTTAACTCACAGTCCTCAGTACGAGTCGTAGGAAGGTAGTATGAGTCGTACAGCTAGTCGTGAGAAGTTTTAGAAGGCTAAGGATGAAGAAGTGCATCCTACGACTCTCAGTATGAGTCGTACAAAGCTTGTACGGGCCGTAGTGAAGAAGTCATGGAAAGATTTAGAATATTTACACAAGAGGCTGACTCCTGCTATGGATAGACAGTATTGGTCGTGGCAGCAAGGTATGAGTCGTACCAAAGCACTCGTGATGAACTTTAGAAAAAATTCAAAGTATCAGAGTCAAGCCACGGAAGCACAGTACGACTCGTACATGATT
This sequence comes from Datura stramonium, assembly GCA_018107945.1. Classification (NCBI taxonomy): domain Eukaryota; kingdom Viridiplantae; phylum Streptophyta; class Magnoliopsida; order Solanales; family Solanaceae; genus Datura; species Datura stramonium. Next base: position 389,614 of record JACEIK010000298.1, on the reverse strand, counting down.
CCTATGAGTCGTATCAAGGTCCAACACTTAGCCAAATTTCAGCCAGCCAATGACATACAGGAAGTAGGTATAACCCATACAAACCTGCTACAGGTCGTAGGACAAGTCGTGACGCAGGCGGCTTCAGTTATGGAAATTCACCCTGTTAGCCTAGGAAAAGGATTTTTATGTCTGTATAAATATGTTTTATTATTTATTTTCATAAGAGAGGTGATGAGGGGTGATTAGAAGTAATTAGAAATCAAGTTAGAGAGATTTAAATGTGAGAACTGAGTTGTTCGACTTGTGATCAACCTTTTCTTGACTTTCTCTTGATCTTCATATTTTTCTTGAGGATATTTGCTGATTAATACATAGAAGTTTTTCTCTCATCCATAATTGTAAGTATTGATTTATGTTTCTAATTATGGATGCAAATCACAATCTTGCAACTATGAGAGGCTAAAACCTCCATAGCTAGGGTTGTGGGAACCAGGGTGGATTAACAAGCTAGGGTTACATTCAAGTGATTCAAAACCAATGCAAAACGCATATAGTGTATTTCCTTCATGCTTAAACATTTTTTAACGGTGTGCAATACAAGGACATGCCTGAATTCTTTACTTTCTTGAGCCTAGAGAGGTAGAGATTAGGAAAAGAGAGTTACAACAAAGCCTTGATCTTGATGATCATTATATTAACTTGAGTTGTGGTCGCAGGATAATTAAACTTGGGACATAGTGATAACGGTTAATTTGCAGTCACTCATGAGACCTGATCCGGTGATTGAGTATAGTCATTCAATAGGGACGAACTAGTCATTTGAATGAACCTAAGTTATCAGTTCTATAAGTAAGCATTGGTGATGATCACGTATGTATACCCAAAGCAGGTATGAACTTATAGGGAATACAAAACCGTGGCTATCTTTTATTCTTAATTTCAACCAAAGTTTTAACTATTTTTTTAATTATTGTTTTCTTTAGAACCACCAATTTGGAGTATACAATTTGGAGTAACTACCTAACAAGTTCACTTACTGGCTTTAGTCTAGCTCTTCCATATTCCCTGTGGGTTCGACCCCAACCTCTAGTTGGTTCTTTATTGACAACATCCTTCATACTTCGGTAGGAGGTATGGTTTGAGCGCTATTAGATAGTTAATTTGAAATAAATTGATAACGGTTAATTTAAAATCACTGATGAGACCTAACCCAGTGATTGAGTATAGTCATCCAATAGGGACGAACCAATCATTTGGATGAACCCTAGTTATCAACTCTACAAGTAAGCATTGGAATTAATCAAGAGTGTAAACCTGAAGTAGTTATGAACCTATGGGGAACACTTACCCTAGTTAATTGCAAATCTTGATTAACAATACTTGATTTTCACGCTTTTTTATAATTGTTTTGTTACATCCTATAAGTTCCTATCATTTAACCTATGTGTTCGTATGTATGTCGAGAGTTTTAGGGTACGATGCATACTGAAAAAGGCTCAGGGAATGAAGGGATGAGTATGGAGTCGAGCAAGCAGGAGGTCGGGGCCGGAGGCCAGGCGCATTGGGCGTCGCGCCGCGCCGGCCATCTCGGCTCCTTGAGCTGTGCGTTGCGCCCAATTTTTGGTGCTATGGGCGGTGCGCTATGCCACCCCCGCCACCGCCTCAATTATATATAAAGCTCCCTCATTTTAGTTAACTCATTTTTCCAATATTTCCCTCGACAGCAAATAGAGGAGGGGCGTGGCTTTCATCCATTTTTCATCAAATTACGACGCTAAACTCAGTCCAATTGCAAATTCACCTTAGATAACGAGTTCCAGGCCTACAAGGAACATCTTTGTAGAGTTATTTTTTGAAAATTCACTCAGAGTACTAGAACCCCACCGACTAAAAGTTGTTGGAATCACTTCTAATCAAGTCCTAAGTGGCTAGAAATGAAAGGTAAGAATTTTTACTTTCTAGACTCATGAGAAATTGTGAGTTTTCAACCAAATTAAATGAAGGTGAAGTTATAGTTAACCCTATTGAAAGATATTGCTATTTGTTGATTCCTACTATTGAAATAACCTTATTCTTTCAGCATGGAGGCTACAATTAAGTAAGATTACCGATTTTAGGTTGGAACTACATGGGTAAACGAGAATCAACATTTGAGGTATGTTAAAGCTTATCCTTTTGGCAAGTTATTCTCGTCGTATAATGATACGACCTATGCTCTTGTACGGAGATAATGATCACTATATGCTTTGATTAGCTACTGTCAGTAGATAATGATTATATATGTTGTGTCTAGCTTCTAAAAGACATATTTCGAGTATACTGTAGTATCCCTCATCAGGAAAGGGTATGTTTAAGGTGACTAACACTAAGAGTGTCATAGAGATTTCCCCACTCCATTTAGTTACTATTTAGAAGTATCCTGATGTTCTGCTTCCATGCCAAGGCCTTAGAAGTTTATGGTTAGCTGTTGGATCTAATTTGGTAAGTTCAACAACATCGGGCGCAGCCTGGCGATATAACTTTCAATTTGATGCCTGTATTGTCGGTGAAGCTCTCCTAGAGGCTGTTGGCGTACCTTGACGCCTCTAGGTCCAGAATGTGCATAGGATGGTCTTATCTTAGAGTCAGTGACACCAGGATTTCCTAGTGAACTGAGTGACAGCCTGCCATCTAGTTAGCTACTGCCAGTGACTATTAGTTTCAATCGACTTAGTGCTTGTCATACAGGTCGCCCAGGAAGTCATCCCAATTGTACAAATCAGATAGACCTACTGGTACCCTAAGGAGGGAACCTTATCAGTAGTTAGATATGGGGCAACGACCTAGCCTGTTCTTATAGATACTCAGGTACAGGTTGTCACGAGTGGCTAGGTCCAGATAAACCTACCTACGAGACTATGAATTGCCCAGAGAAGTCATATAAAATATGAACATACCAAGTTAATGCCTAAGGGACTAGAACCATAGTAGTACAATATTACCTTCAAGCTAAGAATTATTGTAAGCTATCTGTGGAAGGTTAGGGTTGACTGCTCAGGAACATGTCCGATTAGTAGAAGCCCTACAATCGTTCTAAGAGAGAGAACTAAATAGTTGGTTGCCTGCGACCTTACCGTTCACTTATGAACTATCATTTTCCTAGCATAACATCCAAAGTATCGTTTAGGCCACTCTAGACCTCACCCTATTATGTTTAGACCATTAGAGATTATGATTAGTGCCAAGACCCTCTAGTCAAGTGTAGGCAGACAGGGTATGCCTGTCGACAGCTATATAGACTATTCTAGAGGCGAGTAGCAATCACGTTAGGCCTAGAGGGCCAGATACGCATTTTAAGTGGCTAGATTGAGACTGTAGTGTAGCACGTCGATTGGGATCGCCCCCACCTAGGATAGCCTTCCGTCGACCAACTTTAGGGTTGCTAACTGTGTCATCGCCTACGAGGCTATTGATTGCTCAAAGGAGCTATATGATGTTGCTTAGAGGAGCTCTGTGATGTCCCAAGGGACTATATTCAGGCCCAAGGGCTATATTACATTCCATCCACGTGGGCTTCTACTTTTATATCGTATCAGCATCACTGACCCTCCATCGAGCCTTGTGTGGCTAGAGTGCAATTATAGGAGTCCAATAGGCTTAGACACAGTTACAGGAGTCCATTAGGCTCAGATACGGACCCAGAAGCCAGGTAGGTTAGCTATAGTACCAGTAGAATCATAAGAACCTAGATAGGGATATATAGATTGGATTGTACTTGTCAGGGCTTATGGGGGGGCCCTGGTAGGTTATTTCTATGTTGCTTGCACCTTCCAGCCTTATGGGGTCCAGGTTAGATTCTTGTTTGTATATTTTCTTTCTAGTTATAGCTTATGAATATATAGTTGTATAGCTTCAACTCATATACATATAGTGATTTACTAGATGCAGGTTACAGATAAGAAAGCCTACAGGTTACCTTCTGCCCTTATTTCTATTTAATTTCAATTCTTTATCAAGTTCTATTCAACATTTGTTACTACATTACATATTCAGTATATATTTTACTGATGCCCATCCTTGGGGTGCTGCATACTTGCCTGCAAGTTTAGATAGATAGTTTACAGGACCTCCTAGCAGCTATTCAGAGTCAGCAGATTGGCTAGCTTCTTTCATTCGGAGTTATCAGGTTGTAGAGATTTATTTGTGTTTTATTTGTATAGTGTTTGGGTAGGCCGGGACCCTGTCCCGACTAATATTTTTCACTGTTAGAGGCTTGCAGACTACGATCTTCAGTTAGTGCTTTGTGTTGGCTATGTGGGGCCTATATTTGTTATGTTTAATATGTTGGCTATGTGGGGCCTAGTATAGCTTCCAATTAGCAGTCGTGACAGCAATAGTGCGAATATGACTGCCTGTTTTCATTCCGTTATAACTAGACAACATGGTGGTCTTGTCAGCCTGCATAGCATCCTTTTACTATTATATTGTTGGGTTAGCTGTTTTTTGTTATAGGTGTTGTGTGTCCTTGTCGACCTGAGATTGTGTTTACAACTGAGATATAGTAGTTTGTTTTCTTGATTTTGAGTCGCTGGTAGGCACTAAAGGTGCATATGCCCAGCCAGGTCAGCGCAGATCCAGTGTGGCATTAGGTGCCAATCATGCCTCCCAAGGTGGGGCATGACATGTTTTTTCTATAAACCCCGCAATTTAGAGATAACACACCAAAAAGCTTAAATACCGGCATTAGTCTAGTTCTTACCATTTTTCCTGTGGGTTCGACCCCAACCTATTTGTTGGGTTCTTTATTGACAACGTCCGTTTCATACTTTATCAGGAGTGTGAGTTTGAGCGTTATCACCATCAGAAAATGTTGATTTTTGTATCTCTTGAACCCACTAAAGAATAGGGAATTTTGGTGTTCAGACACCAAGCGGGTGCTACATAGTAAACTTTCATATAAGAAGATAATAAGAAATCAAAAAAAGACAGAAAAGAGAAAGGAGTATATTAGAAATGAGAAGACTTACGACATAAGTTCCAAGACTCCAGGATCAAGTAACTGGTGAGGTCCTTGGTAACAACAATGATAAATCGATCAATCCACTCTCGATCATAGTCATCATCCAAACTTATAGTAAGGGTATTTTTTTCCTCGACTGATAAGGGTCACAATTTCCCCATGAATGATCGAGGGAATACAAGAGCATTAAATGGTTTAAAGAGAAAGGTTGGCCGAATTCGGAAGCTACGACCAAAATACACACTAGGCCCTCCAAACAGTTGGCCCATGTTGACCCAGGCATAACCCTAAAATTTGACAGAATGAGATGACTACCTCATTGATCGTGGGATAACCAAAGCCGAGAGTAAATAGGTATACCAAATGAATAACTGGGTTTTTTGAGAAGGTAATACCTTAAAATCCTTAAGTGAGAGTACCTAGAACTTATCCCTCGGTCATCCACAATCAACTAGAACGGTCGGGATACCCAACTCGCTTATCAGAAAAATATAGTTATTAGCCACTATGTTCCTACTTTGATGTGGCTGCATGGGTGAACTTTAAATTCGTATTTAAGATAAAAGGCTTTGGAGAATGGTGTCAGTATTGTGTTTAGAAGGAATGCCATCACACCTTTTGTTTTTCTTTGGGCTCCCCTTTAGAAGTGAAGATCTGCTAAAACTAGGAGGAGGAGAAGACATAATGAAGTATGACCGTGGGGAAGGAAAGAAGCAAGGTACATAATTTGAAAAAGTGAAGAATTAGAGGAATTTGGAGAAAGTAGTGAAGAACTTCAAGAATAATAGAGAGAGTTAGAATGAATGTTAAGTCATAATTTATTGGCGAAAGAGAAGGAGCAACAATTGTCTTGGTGATAAGTTGTTCTTAGACCAATAATTGCATCGTACGTGGAAAGCACATTTAATGCAGTGCGACCGAGAGCTCTTCACATTTCTGGAGGAATTCTCGGATCCAAATTTCCTGACAAAGTATCTAAAGTAAAATTCTACTTCCTGAATATGATTGACATCACATTCGAAAATTGGAGGGACTATTGTATTGGGTAAAAAATGGCTTATACATGTAATACCTTGGATTTTGAACCGATATGTAGTCAGCAGTTGGAGAGGTTTCGGGTCTGTTGGAAACTCCACGGTTAATTCCATGGACCATCGTGCAAAGGACGGCCCGTCAAATAAACTGTGGAATAGGGTCAGGGATGGCCACTTCACTAGAAGGCTTGCATTAATGGGTCTACGAACCGTCTTCTTAGTATGTGGTTCGTCTTCTCGTTCTTGTTTTTATGATAGAGAGTTGCCCAGTTGTAGGGTATCTTTCATTATCCAAATCAACAGACCATCACCTAGGAGGATGGCTTGTCCTTTCGGCCATGGGATCATTCTAGAGGCTCGTGTAGATGTAGAACAAAAAGAACGGACCAGTTGACAGTCTGTCGTCTCGAAGGATGGACTAGTCGACAATCCGTCATCCCGAAGGATGGCCCATCGACCTGTCTATCAAAGGTTATCAGTTTTCCTTCCCAAAAAAGGAAGGACCAGTCGACGATCCATCATCTAGAAGGACGACCCACTAGCGTGGCCATTAAAACCCAACAGATTTCCCTCCAAAAGTTCGATGTTCAAACGATGACCCGTCATCCACAAGGACAGATCGTCCTTCCAGTCGTGGGCTTTTATTTTCCAACGAGTATAAAAGGTTTCTCAAGTAATTTTTTTTGTATTTTTTCTAAGTCCAAACTTTTTCTCTCAATCCTGGACGACGTGAAACCTTCCCAAAAGGCTAGGTAAGTCTTCTCCTTCATTCCTAAGTTTGAATTAATGAATTCTAACCCTAAGCACTAGGTTCTAACGCACTTCTTAATGTAAAACCTTAGAAATCGTTGAAAGAATAAGTTTGTAAGGTCTCAGAGCTAGTTTTCCAGATTTCTCCATCGAAAATTGGAGCATCTGAGGTATGTAAGGCTACATCTCTAGTTCAATTTCATAAAAGTTAAGAGCTAGGGTTTTGCCCAGTTCTATGAACTTGGTCTATTTTCCCTATAACTTGAATATTCATTATTCATTCCTCATTACATATTATCATATCTTTATTCTCTTAATTATCGATTATGGTTCATGTTATTCTATCCCATAGACCCTAGTTTCATGAAAAGTTATATTTTGAAGACCTTGAATTATCAGATATATGCATTGTTTTCATAACTAAAGCAATAGAAGATTTTAAAGAGTTTTCATAAAAGAATTTTAGTCAGCTAGCTTGGCTCATCTTCTGGTTTTCAAAAAATAAAGTCTAGTTTTTGAAACATATATTTTTGAGCGTAGAAGCTCACCAGTTTTATACAGATTTTGAGCATAGAGGCTTATCAATAGTGTACAGATTTGATCTTAGAGGCTCACAAGAGTTTCAAACATCTATTTTTGACTTTGAGCTAAAAATCTCTATAAAGATATTTTCAACTGCCTCAGATAGGTATACTTATATGACCATTATTTTTAGGAGGATTATCTAGCTCCAAGATGGGTGAAGGGTTTAGATAACTCAAAACCCCAGAACTACGTAGCCAACGTAGGTTAGGATTGTGTCATTGACTTGGGCAACTCCTCAGACAGTCCCTGGTAAGGGCTTAGTATGGATCCTCAGTTTAGTTCATCCTCTACCTTGGCAAAGCTTTGGAAAGCTCTCCTAACCGAGCCTGAGGTTAGACATCATGTGCTCATTCATTATGTATGTTAGCTAAGAGAAACTCCCAAGTATATATATTTTTAGAACTTGTTTTGACGCATAATTTTAATTGCATAACTGTTTACTCCATATTTATTTGTACTCGTGTTTTATTGCATCATTTAAAGTTTCAAATTCAGTCAGTTAGTTCATTCAGTTCATCGATTCTTCTATTTTTGTTATTTCATTCAGTTATTTTACATACCATATATTTAAACATACTGACGCCATTTGGTGCTTCATCTTATTATGATGTAGATTTAGGTTTACAAGATCGACAACATACGCATCAGTATGACATACTTTATCTAGCTTTGGTGAGGTCTCCTACTTTTTGGAGGACTCCAGTTATCTTTTGATTTTAGTAGATCTTGAGGTAGCCATGGGAATCTTATCCCGGCACCTATCCTTCATACTTAGAGGCTTCATAGACTAGTTAGAGAGTTGATGTTATTGATGTTACTTATTAACATTATTTTCAATTGCAGTTATTTCATTTCATATTTTCTTAAATGAGCTCATTACAATTATTGTTTCCATATTTTTTTGTCTTCTCAGTTAGTAGTAAGTCAGGCCAAAGATTCACTTAGACTATTAGTGGTCTGAGTGCCAGCCACGCCCAAGGTATAGGCTCGGGGCGTGACATTCACTCTTAACCTTGTCGATCATAAAAACGACACTCATATATCTTGGTTGCTTCATAGATTTGTAGACCTTGAACATGACTTACTCCTCATTCAGTCGAAACTTCATCTTGCCTCTCTCCATGTCAACCAGTACTCTTTCTGTGGCCAGAAATGGTCATCCCAAGATATAGGGACGCCGAAGTCTACCTTACAATCCAAGATGACAAAAGTCTACTAGAAAAATAAACTTATCTACCTTTACAAGAACGTATTCATTTAGCTAAGAATTTATTATTTTCTTTATTTTAAAATAAGTAATATTTTTATTTTTTTAGTTTATTTCAAAATGAATGATATTTTACATAATAAAAAAAGACAGTAATGATATTTTTTAATTTAATTATTATTTAAATAATTTTTATATGATTTAAAACTACTATAAAGTTATATTTTAAAAAAAATATTTATTAAGAGTAGTTAGAAAAAAATATATATTATTTTTAGTGAATAAATAAAATTTTAAAACACAAACTAAAATTTCCACTTAATTCAAAATGGAAGAAAAATAATACTCCATCCACTTCAAAGTAAGTGGTGTTTTAGTCTTTTCATTTGTTTCAAAATAAATGATGTTTACATTATCAAGAAGACATTAATAATGTTCTTCTAGTTTTACCCATATTTAAATGAAAATAGATTTATAAACTACTGAAAAACTATATCTTTTTAAAGTTATTTATTAAGGGTAAATTAATAAAATTGTATTTTACTTTTTAGAAGTAATAATTTTTTAATGTGTGTAAACTAGGTGGAGTAGGTAATTAAAGTGACAATCCAATGAAAGTTATTTAGTGATGAAATAATTGCCAGCTTGGACCAAATCATGCGGGTGAAGAAGCTTCTTTTTTCACTGCAAGTAGAACTAGGGTAGTTTCGTAAATGACTTTTCAACTCCAATCCGGCTTGGGATTTCCCTACTGCTAAGCAAAGAAGAACATACATAGGGAGGAGAGAGAGAGAGAGAGAAAGAAGAGGAGAGAGAAAACTCGTCTCTCACTGTGAATTTGTTTTGGTGCTCTGTGTTGAGCCGAGTGATCGTCCAAATCGGTTTTTAGTCAGTTATACTCTCTTAATGTGTACTTGCTTTTATCGATTTCTGTTATTCTATCTCTTTTATTGCTAAATCTAACACTCTCCGTGTAGAAAATTTTGATCCATTAATCCATTCAATATTTTGTTTATTTTTTTTTATGAATAGTCAATCAACTAACAGATTTTGAAGTATAGATACTAATTTGAAGCCGTCTTCGATTTTTGGATATCACTTTTGATTTTTCGCAAGTTTTTGATTCCGTACAAACAAAACCTAATTTTGATGGCTACATCTACTACTAACCCGGCTCCAACTCAGTATCCAACGCATCATTCTCACCGGAATACTACCTCGGACACCGGAACCGGCACCGGTGGTCCCAACAGCCCACAGCAGTCTCGGCGATCATCAGCCGCGCGTGGCGTTTCCTCGCCATGGACTCAGATTGTTCGCAGTGGCGAACCTGAATCTACGGTAGTGGCGACCTCCTCTTCACCTCCACTTTCTCCTCCGGCGTCTTGTGAGCAAGTCTTTCACTCCTCTGATTGTTCGCTTCCTGAAGAAGTGGAGACAGTCGGTAGTGCGTCTTCGTTATCGCCGGAAGATGCTACGACAGAAGCTCAGCTTGAGACTTTCGATAATGGAAGTGGCGATGGCAGCAACAGCAGTGTGGCTAAAAAGCCGGCTTGGAATAAACCCTCAAATGGTGCAGCTGACGTCAGTCCTGTTATGGGTGCTGTCTCTTGGCCTGCTCTCTCTGAGTCCACTAAGGCTTCAACTAAATCGCCTTCTTCTGATTCACTCAAAACTTTGTCCGATGGATCAGTTTCTGTATCACAGGTTATTCCCCATCCTCAAAGCTACTTTTCTGTATATATTACTCTAATTGATTTTTGGAATGAAACGCATTTAAATGGAACTAAATGGATATTGAAGATTAATATGGCTGACCCTAACTACCTTAGGATTGAGGCGCACTAATTGCTGTTTGTTTTGCTCTATCTGCTGCCTGACTCTGACTCTTGGTTCTGGTTGTTTAATTGTCTGTATCTTATATTTTGATCATTTATTGTCTGGTTACGCTTGCACATGCTAGGGTAACTTGTATATGAATTAATAGTCCACACTAGTTCCAGAAGCTCATTATATGTAAATGTGTGGATCTTATAGGGCACGGTGATGGCACCAGCTTCTCATAGGCAAGCTAATACTAACAATGTGAACCCTAATACAATGCTGAACCATGTTGTACCCCGCCAAAGGTCTATGAAGCGCGGTGGTGGAAATTCAAACCATAATGCATCAGCAAATGGTGGCTTTCCTCAGCAACAGACACAGGGTTTTGAGGTGGAAATAGTCCTTAATAATTCTGGAAAGTCGGGTAATTCTGGTGCTGAGTCTTCTTCAAGGGATAATGGTAGGGATGGTGGACAATGGGGAGGATTTGGATCTCAATCACATGGTGGAAACGACCACCAACATCAACGAAATTCAAATAGGAGAGGCAATGTTGGTCCACACCCCCGTGGAGATGGCACATATCATCATGGTTATGGGGGTAGGCGTGATCAGGAACGTCGAAATCAGGATTGGAAACCCCACAGAAGTTGGGGGAACAGAGATGCACACATGCAGCCGCAGAGAGGTCCAGCTAGGCCATTTATGGGGGCACCTCTTATGTCTCCACCTTTTATACCTACACCCATGCCTGTGCCGCCCTATCGAACTCCCATGGTTTACTCTGGTGAGATGTTTTACTTCTCGAGATCTTTTCCTGAGTTACTAAACCCCGTAATGTCTCTCTACTGATACTATAACCAATATGCAGAAGTTCCACCTGTATTTTATTTTCCAGGTCCATTTCCTGATTCCCTCAGAGTGCCTATGCTTTCTCCTGTGCCACCTGTCTTCCTTCATGTTCCAGATACCCAGTTGCATACTAGAATTGTGAACCAGATAGATTATTATTTCAGGTAGATACTTCTTTGTTCTATTTGCTTGTAATTGCTTTTATTTAGCAACTCCTTAACTATATTGGTATTCTAAACTCTTCTTGTCGCTATATTTTGTTGCAGTAATGAGAATTTAATTAAGGACACATTCTTGCGACAGAACATGGATGAACATGGATGGGTTCCAGTTGCGCTAATAGCAGGCTTCAAGAAAGTGAGTTGGTTGGAGTGTTTTCTTGACCTTTAGTTTATGGCTAATATTTTCAGGTGTATTGTAGCCCATCGTGTCAAAATGCATCTCCATATGTTAATTCATGTTATTGCTGTAACTGTTAATAGTGTTGCTGAGCCTGGTTAATTGCCTTAGCTCCTTTTTTATGGGTTAGAGAAATGCCAATGACATCTTCTTTTTAAACATGGAGATGAGTGGAACGGACAACCTGAGATGATGTTTTCGTATTTTGTCCTTTGGACTTTCCTTCTCTGTTTGTACTTTTTTTTCTGGTGCAAATGGTGAGCCTCTTTAGTCTTCTGTAACAGCTTGTTTTCGAGGTTCTTCGGGTTATCCTCAAGATTTGGTAACTGCATAACAAAATAAAAATAGGACATAGTTTATAAAATCATTGGGAGAGAGCCAGGCTTCTCTATCTCTATCTCTCTTATCATTGTTGCCTTTTCTCTCTGATGAGTATTACAGGAGGAAAAAAATAATAAAATTAATGAAAATTTCTATCTCCTTCCTTAGGGATGAAATTTTTTTGCATTATCCGAACTAGTCAGGGTGCAACACTTGTAGAGTTGGATGATCTTGTCCTCTCTCTTCAGCAGGTCCATGACATGACAGGGTAGTTGTAAGCAGTTGAATGGATTTGATCATTCTATGGTATAACTTATGTTATATGGGGCTTTATCCAGATGCTTCTCCAAAGTACTAATGGTCATTGTATTAATTTGGAGTTGAAGTCATAAACTGAAATGCTTATGCATCATGAGCAGAAAGTCATGTCAGCAGAAGAAATGAGTCTTTGCATATCAAATTTCTGGATTCACCAATGTTCTACGAATAAAGTTACAGCTGCGAGATGTTGAGTTGAGTGCATGTTTGATGGGATGGCTATGCGCGCAGTATGTGGATATTCTATGCTACAAGATGATCTGGCCACAGTAGGTTGTAGGGTGGGCCTGCTTTTGTTGAACTTTTGTTTTCCAGGAAGTATAACTTAAGAAGGTAATTTATCTTGAAGATATCGACAGCTGAGAATCATATGAAGGGTTGTCCAAATGTGTAAGAAAATAAGAGAAGTGAAGAGATGTATTGAGGATTTGATGAAAATGGAATACAAGACACACTTATTGTTAGTGTGAGATACAATTCCCATCTTATCAAAACAATGAGGGACGAACTTAACACTAACTCAAATATTCTGACATGCTAGTCCGCTGAATACTTGATATTCTAAGATGATATAAAGGATTCTGATCTGTACCACATTTCGGGGAGTTTGCACTTGACTGTATGATTTTGGTTCAATCTTGTGTTCTGTCTATATAATAACGTCTCTGTGATAGTTCTCTGTGTCATTTTTTGCTGCCAGTGCAGTGGCATATGTTGGATGATATTAATCTTTTGCTGTTGAGGTGAAGGTGGAGGAGAAGTCAGTGGTTATCCTTTTAGATCAACGGTTCTTCAGTATATCTTAGTGCAGCTTCACTTACATGCATGCCTTAAGCTTTCTTTTTGTGGTAACTTTGTTTGCTGTGAAAAACTTGGCGTACTTTTGGCCTGCCAATTCTGTGTACATAACAGTTATACACTGTACAATCATATCCGTTTTTTATGAATTTCTGTTCTACTAAGAGGCATAGGTGTTACGTGAAAGAAATTTTGGTCCTATATGAAGTGGAGTTTGTGGTTGTGGAAACAGTTGAGTAATGGAGATAAAGTAGAAGACCAGAAATTTTGTGAACAGTGTGGAGTCTAAATGAAATTAGTTTACCTTAATAAAGAATCCAAAACATACTTTCTCTTGATTTATGGTTCCACATTTCATTTACATGCAATAAAATACCTAAAACAGTTTTAAGATAAGAACTTCATTTTTCATTTTTGCAGGTAATGGAGTTGACAGAAAATATACAACTGATACTGAATGCTGTGAGGTCCTCTACTGTTGTAGAAGTGCAGGTATCCCTTCTATATGTGGTTTGTGGTCTTTTTAGACTTTTTGTCTCTACTTTCTCTGGCCAACAAGAAAAGGTTCACTATGTGTTATTTGAGTTCCTGGCAAAGTGCTTGTGTTGTAAAAGAATGGAGCACTTGTTAAAAGACATTAGAGATGTGAGCATGGAATCTTGTGTATACCTAGAGCCTGTTGCCCTTGTAAATGGTTTTTAAGAATTCAATAGCCTTAAGCATTACCACCATGTTTTTTAAAGGAGGTCATGCTAGAAACAAAATATTAGTTTGTAATTCATCCTTTTAACGTGTCCTATGTTCACAGTGCCTGCTGTTTGAATTATATAATGAGTTTGTTACTGGTGTCCTCTAAGCTGATTCAGATGTTTAGTGCTTCAGAATTAGGAAATTGCTTGATGTCCTAACCATGAAAATACTTGAGTAGTATTTGCATATACACACTTGCATGGGCCTGTTTTGGTGTTTAGTGCTTTCATAACTAGGAACATGCTTTTAAGCATATTAGTATAGTGGTTATACTAAAATTAGAAAGTACAGTGGCATTATGTCTCTTAACTATTATAAGTTTAAAAATATTTCTTCCTCTTGTTGCAGGGTGAAAATCTGAGGCGGAGAAATGATTGGTTTCATTGGCTCATGCCACCATCAATTCAAAATTCAACCGTGTTGAATCCTCAATCTCTACAAAAGTCTAGTCCTGATTTACTTGCAGAAAATCTCCAACATGTTGCACTTGATGATAAGACTATCAGACATGGAAATGCCGAAGCACATCTTACTAGATCATCATCTGCTGAGTTAATTACTCCATCTAAGCAGTTTGGCATTGAGATGGCCCCACAAGCTGGTGCTCAGCATTCACAGCCAATGCCAGTCGGAAATCCAAGTTAAAAAGTTAAACTGTTCTGTTATGGAGCGAAGAGTGAAGCCCAGGGATTGGTAGCTATTGTGCTTCTTCGAGCAATCAATGAGTTTAGTCTCTACTGTGGCAATGACGTCTTATGAAGGAAATAGACAGGGAATAAAAGAGAACAGAGTTGGAATAGAATTATAATGTGTCTTTTAAGCTGGCAGCTTGATTTTTTGGGATGTATATTTTGTTTGGTTGGGGTTAAATATTTTCTTTTCCTTTTATGTTACTGTTGTTTCTGTCATGGGTATTTATTATTCACGCACGAGGGAATTTTGACTCTATTTCCCATGCAGCCCCTCAGCATTATTTTTTAAACCAAAATCTTTTGGGCCAGGTCACTTATCTTTGAAGGAGGTAAAGCTTACTGAAAGGTGTGAAATTGCTGGCGTATGATTTTGTCCTGAAAAGCAGGGTGGATGGTCTTGCTGGATCTGCTGCAGTGTTGTAAAGACTCTTGTGCTGACCCTGGGCACATGATTGTCTTGTTATTGTCCGTCTGTTTTGTTTCAAACGCTGCACCATCGACTCCTTTTTATATTTACTATTCCTTTTCAAAAAGAGTCATTTGTTGCCCTTACAATACTTAATAAGCATCTTTATGCTTGGTTGTGATATACTTGGTTTCTTTTCTTAATATAAGGGAACTATATTTGTGTGCTTTAGGGATGTCTGATTGATTTATTGAATCATCCGTGATTACCTGACTGCTATGCAAGCAAAACATGTAAAAAGGGTCTAGTTGCTCGATTGGCTCTGCTTGTACGGGTTAAAGAATGTTTGGGGCCGGCTCAATCCTTTGTGGGAATGGAGCTGCCCACCTACCCCACGGGCTAGTCAGTTTTTGGCCCTTTGGCTAACTGACCTGGACCAGTTTGTGTCCCATCGGCTAGCTGATCTGGACTCACTGTTTTCTTCTTAAATGTAGGTAATAGGGAAGGATAGTTACGAGGGTGGGAAGAAAATAATAAGATTTGATTTTATAATTTTATTAGAGGAGTTGATTTTCTTTTTAAATTTTTAATGAGCTTATTTTTTTAAAGCAATATTTTTAAATTTTTTATTCAACTGAATATGAGAATAGAAAATTATTTTTCCTTCATACTAGACACGCTCTTAAAATTGACACCAAATTTTATTTTGACACCTTAACTAATATTTTTCCAATTAAGACACCTAAAACATATTCAAATTGTACTTATTGAACACCTCATTTTCGATAACTAAAAACAACAGTGTCCGCACTTCAGACACTGATGATGTGGCATACTAATGAATAAAATAATCGCGTCGGGTTACACCGGGTCACCGGGCGACCCGCGCAAAA
>JACEIK010000298.1:350660-373210 GCA_018107945.1 Datura stramonium | reverse complement strand
CAAATCTTTTTTATGGTATTGATATGATCTTTAGACTATTTATAGCAAGAACCTGTAATTGCATAAAGTTTATTATCCACTAGTTTTTTCTTTAAATTTTCGGTTCAATTAATTACAAAAGCAAAGGAGGAGGAAATTTTAATTATAGAACTCATCTTTGAAGGCGGAAAACAGTAACAAACATCCGATGGAGCTGTTTTGAGGAGAATTTGGGAGAAAACGTCACGGAATTGGGTGATTTCTTTTGGGTGTTTATGGGTTTGAGGCGAGGCAATTGGTCTCTTTCTTGGGCTTATAACGGCGCAAGTTGAAGATTGGAACTGACGTTGGCTTTCTTAGGCTATATGGTGGCACAGCAGAGGAGCAACACCAAGCCCCGCGATGATGCTGCGGTATAGGGGAAAATGCAGTTTCTACATATGTGGCGGGAAGTATATGACGTGGCACGAGCTGTCGGAATCATAAAGGTAGAATGAGTAGAACGGAGAAGGCAAACATCCAAACATGTGATAAAAGGTATTAGGAACTAGGAAGTTACAGGGTTGAACGAAAGGTGAGAATAGAAACTAGAGGAAAGGAATCAAAGACGGTTACAGAAAGGTCAAAAGTCCGGCATTAACGACTTAGACAAGAAGTAATACTGAAAGGACAATTAATGAAAAGCCTGACTAATATTTCAAGAAGAATAGATGTAGTCCGTACACTGATTAATAGACGTATCGGGATTAAATTTTAATTAATCAATCTCTATAAATTGGTCTTCGCTCCATTTATTAGGGTTACCACATATTTTTTATCTCTTTTTCATCATTGGCGTCGTAATATAAGACTAGGGCAAGGAGGTAGAGACTAATTTTATACTAACTCTTTCATTTCTCTCTATGATAATGTCTTCCGCTTTAGGTACGCGTTCTGTAACGTTTTACTCTGTAAGACTATCATGTTCAAGATCCTGATATGCATTAAATTTAAACTTTATATGTGGTATCAGAGTCTGGATTGCTTGAACTGATAATCTTAATTTACTGTATGATTGAAGTCATCGTGATTTTAGTCAATAAAGTTTTTTAGTGAAGAATCTGATCTTCAATGTCAATGAGATCAATAAAGCATTTAGTAGGTTTTTTTAATAAAAAGTTCTCCTTAAAAATTCTCCCAAAAGATACGAGTACTGAAATTGAGTTCTAATGTGATCTTCAATTACTAAAGGTCTATGGATGATCGAATTTGTTGATATTGTTAACCAGAATAATTTCAGCCTAGATTAATTTTAATGCATACTTATATTTTGTTTAAGATTTGGGATATTCTTAATTTATCGTATGATTGAAGTCATCGTGATTTTAGTCAATAAAGTTTTTTAGTGAAGAATCTGATCTTCAATGTCAATGAGATCAATAAAGCATTTAGTAGGTTTTTTTTAATAAAGTTCTCCTTAAAAATTTCCCAAAAGTACGAGTACCGAAATCTGAGCTCCTAAAGGATCTTCACTACTAAAGGTCTATGGATGATCGAATTTGTTGATATTGTTAACCAGAATAATTTCAGCCTAGATTAATTTTAATGCATACTTATATTTTGTGTTTAAGATTTGGGATATATATATATATATATATATATATATATTGGTCATGAAGTAATATTATTGGTATATTTAATAATATTTAGGGATATTACAAAAATAAAGTTTCATCCGCTAGACTTTCTGGAATGCATATGCTTAATGGTTTTTTGCATATAAGTTTCACATTAAAGGAATATTATTATTCATTATTCAGTAATTGGAAGTGAGTTTATGCAGCAATTAGTGTCTGTTTTTATGTTCATATAGTTTGTTAGTCACCAAAATTGTCGAACTAGTATGTTAAAACAAACACATACATAATATTTATATTTATTTTGTGCATGTAGCATATTTATAGTCTGTTAGTCACCAAGATGGCCAAACTAGAATATTTAAACTATTCACATGTATAAATTTTATGATATCTATTTTATGTGTGCTTTTATATTCATATAGTTTATTAGTCATCAATGTGGCCAAACTAGTATGTTTAACAAAAATATGCATACATAAAATTGTTAGTTGTCCATGAAAATAAAGAAATGCCTATTATTTAAGATAAATGGCTAAATTAATTTTTTATTATTACTAAAACTTAAGAATTTACCTAAAGATAAATCAATTATTCTATAAATAGAGAACATTATGAGGTAAATTATATTTTTTAATCGAATATATATTGTACATCCAAAGATATTGTATATGTTGGATTAAAAATATTTAATTGCCTACTAAAGTTAAAAAATGGCATTTAAATTATGATAGTATTTCATAGTATCTACCCAAAGGTGAATTACAATATACTTTTATTGTTTTGTTAAGTCCATATTATTTTTTATTTTTGAGCATGTATATCTATTTTTCGGTTATCCCTCACCATTTGCTTGCTTCATTTGTTATTAAATGGATTGAACTTCTCTGGCATGAACAAGTTCAATTTCACTTAGGTGTGATTGATCTTGACTTAGCTCTGCTGAAAGATAAACCTACTGCATTATTGATATGAGCAATGAAGATAAGAAGACTTTCCATAAAGTATGGGGACACTCTAACAAGTTGAATCTTATATTTATGTGAATGACTATTGCCAACAATATTAAGGATACTAGTTCACAAATAGAAAGTGCTAGGGAATACCTGAAGTTTTTGAAAGAACATTTTCATTCTGCTGATAAGTCTCTTGTTGGTACGTTAAAGGCTAAACTCACAACCATAAAGTTTGATGGTTGAGTAGTATGAAAAATTATATTATCGAGATAACTTACATTAGAGCAAGACTCTGGGCCTTGAAGATGAAAGTGGATGACACCTTCTTGGTTCAGTTTATTCTGAACTCATTGCCTCTTGAGTATGAACCATTCCAGATTAACTATAACACTATTAAGAATAAGTGAAATGTTAGTGAATTGTACAGTATGCTTACTCAAGAGGAGTTAAGACTTAAGAAACAAGGAGGTCATTCTATTCACCTTATGGGTCAAAGAGTTGGTGAAGTACTTAAAGTGAAGGACACCAAGTTCAAGAAGAAGAAAACACCTGATAAAGTTTCACGATATGCTCATAAGGAACTTAAGACATATATGTGTCGTTTCTATAGAAAGGAAGGACTCTATCAGAATGATTGCCTGAAATGAAAAGCTTAGTTTAAAAAGAAAGGTACATTTAGTTTTTTTGTAAGTTTTAAATCAAATTTAGTGGAAGTTCTTAATAATACTTGGTGGTTTGATTTTGGTGCAACTACTCATGTATCCACTATGTTGTAATAATTCATTACGATCCAAACTACAAATCCGAATAAGGATTTCTTATTCATGAAAAATCATATGAAGGCTGAAATTAAAGGCATAAGGACTTATCGCTTGATCTTGGAGATTGGACATCAACTTGATCTATTACAGACTCTTTATGGTCCTCCAATTTCTAGGAATTTGATTTCTCTTTCAGGACTTGCTGTTTCTGGATTTGATTTTAAATTTGAATATGGATGTTTTAATTTATATAAGAATGTATTGTTTATGGTTCTATGTTCTTTTTGATGGTTTATACAAATTGAAACTCGATAATATTTTTTTGAATTCCTTCTTGTTATTCATCAAAATGTTAAAATTAAACATAGTTCACTGATGAGAGTTCTACGTACTTGTGGCACGTAGATAATGAGTAAATAATGAGATTCTCCTGAATCTGAATTTTACTGATCTTAATATATGTTTGGGTTGGATTAAAGGAAAGAAAACCAAACATAATAAGAAAAGTTCCATAGGAAGCACCCAACTTCTTGAAATTACACATGATATTTTTGTGGACCTTTTGATATTTCATCTTTTGGTGAAAAAGTATTTTATCACTTTTATTGATGATTTTTCACATTATGAATATATTTATTTGTTGAAAGAAAAAAATCTCAAGCAGCAAACATTCTCAAAGTGTATGTTAATGAGGTTGAAAGATGATTAGATAAAAAAATAAAAATTATTAGATTAAATAGAGGTGGTGAATATAATGAAAAATATAATGAATCAGGATAATGTCCAGGTCCATTTGTAAAGTTCCTCGAGGAACATGACATATATGAATAGTATACTATGCCAGGAATAACTCAATAAAATGGTGTTGCAGAAAGGTGTAACCGGACACTTATGGATATGGTTATGAGTATGATGAGTAATTCCTCATTACCTAAATCTTTATGAATTTATGCTCTTAAAATCATTGTATATTTATTAAACATGGTTCCTACTAAGATAGTCTCAAAGATTCCTTTTGAACTATGGACCGAAAGGAAACCTAGTTTAAGAAACCTACATATTTAGGATTGCCCATCAGAAGCTATAATTTATAATCCGCATGAAAAAATTAGATTCTCGAATAGTAAGTGGTTACCTCATTGATTTTCCAGAGAAATCCAAAATGTATAAGTTTTACTATCCAAATCATAGTTCGAGAATTATTAAAATCGGTAATACAAGATTCATTGAGAATGATGAAGTTAGTGAGAGTGTTGAATGACAAAGTATGAAAATAAATAAGGTGAAGGTAACTATTTTATTACCCATGAATGCACCTATTACCATACAAATAATAAATATTGTTCCTCTTGTCAAAGAACTCTTTGACAATATTCAACAACATTTGGAGGAAAAACTTTAGGAAGGAACTAACTCACAAATATTTGACACAAATGAACCTTAAAGAATTCCATTAAGGAAATTTGAAAGAAAAAGAAAATCGACTATTTTTGATGATTATGTGATTTATTGCAAGAGTCAGATTTTGACATTGCACTTAATGAAAATCCAATTTTATTTTCACAAGTCATAGAAAGCACCGAGTCTGATAAATAGATTGATGCCATGAAAAAAAGTTAAAATTCATGGGATACAACAAAGTCTGGGATCTCATTGAATTGCTAGAAGATTATGAAATAATCGGGTCTAGATGGATCTTTAAGACCAAATGATATTCAAATGATAATCTTGAACGATATAAAGCCAGACTTGTTACCAAATGTTGTACTCGGAAAGGTGGCATTGACTATAAAGATACCTTTTCACCGGTCTCAAAGAAAGACTCGTTAAGAATTATTATGATTTTATTGGACCATTATGATTTAGAGTTACACCAAATGAATGTAAAAACCGCTTTTCTTAATAAAGATCTTGAGGAGGAAGTTTATGACCAACTAGAGGGTTTTGAAATTAAAGAAAAATGTCAAATGGTGTGTAAGCTAAAGAAGTCAATATATGGACTCAAACAAGCCTCATGATAATGGTATATAAAATTTATTGATATCGTAACATCTTTTGGATTTAAGAAGATTACCATTGATCGACGCATATATCAAAAGATTAGTGATAGAAAATTTATATTTTTAGTCCTATATATGTATGATATTTTATATGCTACTAATGATTTAGGCATATTGCATGAGACGAAAAACTTTTTCTGTATAAATTTGAAATGAAAGATATGAATGAGGCATCCTATGTGATAGTAATAGAAATATTTCATGATAGATCACAAGGATTATCGGGACTGTTTAAAAAGGCTATATCGAAAGAGTTCTAGAGAGATTTAACATGAATAATTATTCACCAGAAATTATTCCTATTCAAAAAAGGGAAAAATTTAGTGTCATGCAATGCTCGAAGAATAATATAGAATGAAAAAAATGGAGTCAATTCCTTACTCTTCTATTGTTGAAAAGTTTGATGTATGTTCAAACTTCCACAAACCTAGATGTTAGTTTTTATAGTCGGAATGCTAGAAAGATTTCAAAGTAACCTAGAAATTGATCACTGAAAAACTGCAAAGAAAGTTTTGAAGTACCTGAAAGGAACGAAGTATTATATTCTCATGTATAGGAGGAGAATCAATCACTTGGAAGTTATTGGATACTTAACTTCAGATTTTGCTGGATATGTTGACACTAAAAAGTCCACACTTAAATTCTTATTTCTATTATGTGAAGGAACAGTGATGTGGAATAATATCAAGTAAACTGTCATCTTGACTTTATGTTTGTAGTCACTATTCATGCATTATAACTGTAGAATTTTATCTCAGAATTTGAGATTGTTGATGCTATTACCAAGCCGCTGAATTTATGATGGTTATTTTGTAATAATGTTCTTTTCTAAGAATGAAAAATATTCTAAAGGTACCAAACTTATGAAAACAAAAGTACTTTATCATCAAAGAGAGGATTCAGAAACAAAGGGTGTCAACTAAAATGATCTCATGATTATAAATCTATTGATGAACGTTTGCAACCAAAGACATTTAAAGAATATATACATATAATTAGTCTTGGTTGTATTTATGATTGATACATTTATGATGTTTTGACACTCTGAGCTCAATTACGTGTTTCTGATATACATTAATGAATTTTCTTTTTCTCATAATAGTGTACACATTATTATTTTGAGATATTACCAGATGAGTCTCAATGAGACATAATTGCAGACCATAATTTTATATATTTTAAAAGCTTATAAACCTAGTATGATAAATTACTAATGTAGTAGTACATGAAAGGGAGTATGTAACATAAAATTATACATAACCACTATAACTTGCATTAATGGTTCGGTATTATCGTATGTATGATGGACATTATAGAAGAGATTTATTTTATGCGCAAATAATATTTATGTCATTAAATATTAATGTTATGTGGTTACTGAAAAAAGTGGGAGAATTAAGAATTATTATTTTATTTGTAGCCCAATTAATATAAAGCTCACGACTAATATTTAATGAAGAATGGAACTCATCTGTACACCAGTTATTTGATAGATGTACCAAATTAAGTATTAATTAATCAACCTCTATAAACTGATCCTCTCTCCATCCATTAGATTTACCATATAATATCTATATCTTTTCCATCGTTGGTGACTATGGCAACATAAGACTAGGGAAAGGAGGTAGAAATTAATTTTTTATTAATTCTTCCGCTTCTTTCTATGATAATGTCTTCCACTTCAGGTATGCACTCTGTAATATTTTACTTTATAAAATTATCATCTTCAAGATCATGATGTTCATTAAATATAATATTTACATGGAACTGATATTGGCTTTCTTGGGCTATATGGTGGCACAACAGAGGAGCAACACCAAGCCCGGTGATGATGCTGATGTATAAGGGAAAATGTAGTTTATAGATATGTGGTGGGAAGTACGTGGCACGAGGTATTGGAATCATAAAGGAAGAATGAGTAGAATAGAGAAGGCAAACATCTGGACATGTGATAAAAGGTATTCGAAAATCTAAAAGTTATGGGTTGAAAGAATGGTGAAATAAAAAACTAGAGGAAATGAATCAAAGGCAGTTACAAAAAGGTCAGAAATCTGGCATCAACGACTTGAGCAAGAAGAAATAGTGAAGGACGATGACACGTAGCGAAATCGTATAAGGAATCTACACATAACAAAGAATAATAGTTGTCACTTGTAATGACTTAGTACTAGGATCATGATTACTTTAATCTACGGATGAGCTAGCTGGAGCTCTATAATTTATTATGATACCATTATAGCAAAAATTATAAATAGGCATTCTCCTTATTTATAAAAATCATCAGAAAATAGAGAAATATATTACTCTAAGCTTTGGCCATCTCCTATTCTTATTGCTCTTACTGTTTTCTCTTTGCTTCCCGTCTTTCATTTGATTTATCCCATATTAAAGGTCTTTGAGATTCTGAGGAAGACTCATAGTTAACCAAAAAGGTTCCAGAGGATATTGCATTAATCTTTAATATATTTATTTTCCTCATATGTTCCAACGTATTAAGTACTTTATTTGTCATCTATATTCCTCTTGATCCCCAAATTATTGAGCTAATCAATATTGCTTGTTCGTGACTTCACTATAAATTTAATTATATTGATTTCATTAGTCAATAGATTGACGCCCAATTGTGGGGCCTAGACAATTGCAGATCATATTATCTCATTAATTCCGTTCTCACTACTTTCATAAATTTCTTGTTTTCTTTTTATGCTAGAAATATCTATAGCAAATACACATGTAGGTGAGGAAACACAATAGAGCATTAATGGGACAATGTTGCTTAGGAACAAGAAGCTGATGTTGGAAACCGGCTCATCATTGATAACAAAGAGGAGGAAGATTTTAAAAATTCAGATTGATGAATACATAAGAATGCAAGCATAGGACCTGCGAGGAGGCACTCCACCAAACCAAATTCAATGATGTTAAGGAGGCCCTTGAGCTCCTAACCGCTTAGCACAAGTCAATGATAGAGCACATAGAAAAGCAAAATAAGAAAGTGATAGAGTTACAAAAAATCCTAATGAAATGATGTGGCACAATGATGGAATAAAAGAATAGGTACCTCTAGCAACCCGTCTTACTCAAAGAGATTAAGATATTAAAATTGGGTCTAAGGTAGGTTATCCCACGATAGATTCTTTTCTAGAGGACATTAAAATAAGTATGAAAGAGGGGTTTGGTTGATGAGTTTCTTGAATACGTGAGCATGGTTCATAATAAATTGATTTGACTTGAGGACCATATATTGATCACTTGACATTGATAATTGATTTAGCTTAATGGATATATATTATTCACATGGAATTGATAAACTAATTGACTTGAGACTTATGAATTGCTCACTCGGTATTACAATGTTAATTTTAGCTAGAAGCTCATATGTTGATGTGTCAAAATTTTATGATACATTTGTATTTATTTTCATAGATTTTTTTCATGATTTTAAGTACTATTATAATTTAATACTAATTCTATTTTATTAAGTTTCAAGAATTCAGATGATTTGAGGGAAAGATGCAAAATCCAGCCAAATTTGTTAAGAAGGTGCAACATATAAGCCACAGATTCCTTCTACGGTTCATGGGTGAGCTTTAGAGAATGTGCAAGTTGGAATTCAACATATGAAAGCAGTTACGAATCGTACAATCCATCTAGGGCCCGTTAATGAGTTCTGTAAATTAAAGACCGAAGAAGTTGCTGTAGCAGATGCTTGATAAATGAGGGATTCACAATCTTCCTTGACTTCAATGTATGGAATGGAGGGTCTCTATATATCGAAACATCATCTTCCCCCATGAACAATGATTTCCTGTTTGTCATGTCTCAATTTGATCATCTGGTGGAAAGTAGATGGCACGACCCTAGCCTTATGGATCCATGACCTTCCTAAAGGTAGGTTGTAGGAAGTGTCCATGTCTATTACTTAGAAAATGATCCTAAAGTCAGCATGTCCAATCATTAAAGTAAAGTCAATCTCACATATTGTGTCTCATTAATGTCAAGCCCCACCATGGGAGGCGTAACTTGCACCTAATGTCACACTTGACTCTGAGCTAAGCTGGCTGGACACATGCACTTCTGGTGCATGCCAGCAGTACATAGCAAGAAAACAAATGGCTATATCTCCACTATAAACACAGCCTTGGGCCGACTAGGCCGCAACATATAACTTGCATAAGACAGCTAATCCAGCAATTATGATAATAAAAGGATCCTATGTGAGTCGATAAGACCACCATGCTGTCTAAGTCACAACAAAAGGAAGGCAGGCAGTTCTATGTAAACTACAACCCACAAGGCTGCCAACAGATAGCTAAACTAGGCCCCACGTGGCCAACATACAAAACATAACTATTTAGGCCCCACACGGCCAACAATGTACAACTAGCTAGGTACAAAAGACTGTAGTCTGTGAGCCTTTAAGAGTGAAATAGTGGTTGGGACAGGGCCCTAGTGTACCCAAAATCTATATAACAAAGGATAGGAAAACCTCTACTATCTGGCAACTCCAAATGAAAGGAGCTGACCAATCTGCTGACTTTGAATGGCCGCTACAGAGGTTCCAAAACCTGTCTATCTAAACCTACATGCAAGTATGCAACGCCCTATGTATGGGCGTCAGTAAAATATGTATCGATGTAAGACAATAATAATAACTGAATAGAAGCTGATAAAGAACTAAACGTAATCAGCAAAAAGGGACAGAAGTTAACTTGTATGCGTTCATAACCATAGCCTGCATCTAGTAGACAATTATATAAATGGGAACTTAAACTACATGATTAAACATCATAGACTATATCTAGTAATCAAGTACACAAACAAAAATCTAACCTGACCCCCATAAGCCGAGAAGGTGCAAGCAACACAGAGATAACTTGCCTGGGTCCCCAAAAGCCTTGGCAAGTACAGATCAATCTATATATCCCTAACAAGGTTACTATGGTCTCATAAGTAACTATAACAAAACCTATTCGACCTCTAGGACTGCAACTGAGCCCATGGGCTCCTATAACTGTATCTGAGCCCTCTAGGCTTGTGTAACTGCACCCCGGGCCCGCAAGGCTCCACTGAGGATCAATAATGTCGTTATGGCATAAAGAAAATCCATATGTGAATGGACTTGAATACAGCCTTATAGGCCTGAATATAGTCATTTCAGATGTCACATAGATCCTCTGAACAATCTGTAGCCCCATAGGCAATGATATAGTTAGCAATCTTGAGGTCGTTTGGTGGGTCAATCCCTATAGAGGTACGATACTATAGCCTCAATATAGTCACTCAATAGGAGTACCTAACTCCTTAGGCCTAGGACAACTACTACACACCCCTAAAACAGTCTATATAGCTGCCAACAGGCACACCCTATATGCCTACACCTGACCAGTGGATCCTGGCAGCGGTTACAACCTTTGTCAGTTTAGATAGAATAGGGAGAGGTCCGGGGTGACATAAGCGACACTCTAAAGGTCATATTAGGATGGTGATAGCTCATAAGAGAACAGCAAGGTCGCAGGCGACCAACTATTTAGTTCCTTCGCTTAGAATGACTATAAGGCTACTACTAATCAGATATTCTCCTAAGTAGTCAGCCCTGACTTCCCACAGGCGACTTACTATAATTCTTATCCTGAAGGTAATACTATATACTATGGTTCTAGTCCCCTAGACGTCAACCTGGTCTGTCCAGACAACATATAGCTCCTCTGAGCAATTCATAGCCCCATAGGCAGGTATATCTGGATTTAGCCCTTCGCGACAACATGTACGTGGGCGTCTGCAAGAGTAGCTTGGGGTATTTGCCCTATGTGTAATCCCTGACAAGGTTCTCCCTTAGTGTATTACTTATTCAATCAAATTTCTAACAACTAGGTGGTTTCCTAAGTGACTTATATGACAAGCAATAAGTCAGCTGAAGCTAACAGTTACTAACATTAGCCAATTACATGGAAAGCTATCGCTCAGTTCATTAGGAAGCCCTGGTGCCACTGGCTCGAAGGTAAGACCACCCTATCAATATTCTGGCCCTACAGGCGTTAAGGTATAACAACGACCTGTGGGCGAGCTTTACCGTCTATATAGGCGTCAAACAAAAAGTTATATTGCCCTTCTGCACCCTACATTGTCCAACCCAACTAGGTTGGGCCCAACAGCTAACTACAAGCTTCTAAGGCCTTAATATGACAACGAGACATCAGAATCCCTCTAAACTTTAGACAAATGATCGATAAAATCTCTATAACGCTCCTAGCATTTATCACACTGTATACTCTTTCCTTACGGAGAATACTATGATATAATCTCAATTCATCTCGTGGCAGCTAACCACAATATATATAATCATTATCTACTTGCAGCAGCTAATCACAACATACATACGTTCAACTTACTTACAAAGGTATAGGTCGTATCACTATATGACGAGAATACTTCCTGAAAGAGGTTAGCCTTAACATACCTCAATTGCCGATTTTTGCTTGCCCAATCCTGTTCAAGCCAAGAACTAGTAATTCCTCCAACTCATAGCCTTTACATTGATGGAGATATTATATTCTTAGTCCATGAAAACAATTAGCAACATTCAACAATATTCCCAACGACCACCATTTATAATCTACTCAAATTCAGTTGAAAACTCATGAATTTTTGAGAGTTTAAAAGATAGAAATACTTATTTATCACTTGTAGACGCTTATGAATTTATTAAAAGTGATTTCTACAACTTCCACTCTGCGGGAATCTTTTGAACCGGGCCAATTTTGAAGAAATAACTCTGTAGATACGTTTTTCATAGGCCTATAAATCATTACTTGAGAAGAATTGATGTTTTGAGGTGATTTGATGGTGTAATTCGACTCAATTTTGATGTTCTCTCATGAACTTAGTCACCCTACTCCGATATTCCTTTCTGTAAAATGTTTAAAATGATTCACACTTTCACACTTAACATATAAATATAAGTGAGGCAATGGTAGGTGGGCGCAGTGTGCCACTCATAGTGCCAATACACAGGCGCGACGCGATGCCTGGTGTGCCGTGCCTCCGGCCCCGACCTCCAACCTGCTTGACAACGCGCTCGCAAGCTCATCCTCCAAGCCTTCTACCGCATGTGCCATTCCCTAAGTACTCTAACAAGCACACACACATGTCCGGTAATCAATGCCGACTTACAGGGTGTAACATCATCCCTCCCATAGGAACGTTCATCCTCGAATGTAATCTAACTTTAGGTGGTTCTGTACTTTAAGCTTAACTAAAAATTTGGGCAGAGTCTCCTTTGTAATATGGACTATCTGGAAACCTGAGACATAAAAAAAAGTCCAACACAAGCGTCTCACAGGACACTACCTACAATTGAATAACATAGTTCTACCATATATATGTAAGCAACTGATTACAATAGCACAAAGGCACTATACAACACCTGAAAACTATCTTGCCTTAATTGAAATTGTCTGAGTCTGTATATTATCATCATAGAGCCTAGAACAACTGAAGATATCTAGATCTTGTGTCATCCTTAGCTTCCCAATCAATTTCTTCTACCTTTCTGTTCTTTCATAGATTTTACTGGGCTACATCTTTGGTTCTCAAGATAACCCTTGCAAACTTGCCAATCTAGTATACCTGTTGGAGTCTCCACGTGGGACGACTCTTCTGTAACCTGAGCATCCTCGACTGGGTCAACCTGAGAGAAGGTCTCCTATGCGCTTGCATAACATTTATGAATAGATCCTATCCCTAAAAGAAACTCTAACTCATAGGCCACTTGGTCGATCTTCCGGAGGATCCGATATAGCTCAGTGAATCTAGGGCTGGGCTTGTCCTTCTCATCAAATCTCATAACAACCTTCTTTGGAAAAACTTTAAGGATACTTAGTCGTCGCATCAATCTCCAAGTCCCTATGCCGCATATTGAAATATGACTTCTGATGACTCTGGGCTATTAGTAAATGCTCTCTGATGAGCTCAGTCTCCTCTTCTGATTGGTGTATCTTTTCAAACCCCGTTCACTCTGATTTTCTCAGTTCGAACCATCCATGGGGGACCTGCATTTCTCGTAAGAGGTAGATGGTCATCCCAACTTCCTTGAAGTCTAGCATACATGCCCGTACATATCTTCGAGCATCTAAAATGTGCACTCAACTTGGCCATCGGTCTGGGAATGAAGAGCGATACTCAAGTTAATTTGCGCCCCAATATATTCAGACACCCTTTCCAAAACCTAACTATGAGTTGTGCCCCTTTGTTAGAATTTGATAGACATAGGGACATCATGTAGCCAAACTATCTCTTTAGTATTTAACTCAGCGTAATCTTTACCTGAAATGTAATTCTGACAGGCAAGAAATGAGTTGATCCCATTAGCCTTTCAAGAATGACGCAAGTAGGGTCAAGTTTATGCCTGGTACAAGGTAAATCTATAACTAAATTCATATTGACTACTTCTTGTTTTCACGCAGGCATGACTATGTACTGAGTTAGCCCGCCAAGTTTCTAATGTTCAGCCTTTACTTGCTGGAAATTGGGGCACTGTACTGGTAATGCCTTTCTTCTTTCCATGCCACCACTAGGTCTCCTTTATAGCTTGGTGGGTCTCCGTCGAACCTGGGTGGAGAGAATAACGGACATGGTGTACCTTCACTACAGTTTACTAACGCAGCCCTGCCATATTTGGAATGCAGAGCCGACCTCTGGGTCTACTCAATATTCTGCCCCCTACTATCTCTAAGGTCGATGAATCCTTCTACTGGGCCTTTTCTCTAGGCTGTACTATGATAGGGTCTCCATTTCGTCACTCCTTCGCCTCCATAACTACAGGTGATATTGTAGTATTCTAAGTTACAATCTAACTATTCTTTAAATGTCAGCCTGATGCTTATTTCTCAACATTCAACGGCGATTCCAAGCTCTATCAGTCCGCTACAACCTAGAGGTGGTTCTATTCTCCTTCAAAGCTAAATGTTCATGTTTGGCCCTTACTTCTATAGGGTAATATCCGAGGTTCGTTCCCCATGCACCATACTAGAAAGGATATTATTGGAGTTTACTAACTTATATTGTCCTAATCCGCCCTCGGGCCAATTTCCTTCATATATTCTCTTTTTCCCTCAATATAATAAGTTGGGGGCCGTAGTTATTATTCTTCAGGTATTCACTACCGCCATCATCACACTGTGGTGGAATTAATCTATTTCTGACCTGAGCCTTGCTATTGCTGAGAGTCTATTGCTTATGGACCCTGACACGTACTTGGCTGCTCCTAGAAATCTTACCTTCTATCCTGATTTTTACTGTAGTGAAGTCCTAGGTGGATTATTTTAGTATTAGGGGTCTTGACCCTTTTTCTAACACCTCCTCAGGAATCAACAGACCTAGCCCCATTTACTATTTACTCTTGGTGACATAACATCAATACTTACGCTCCCTGCTATACTGAGAAAATGCTGGGAGGCAGAAAATAACCATATCATATTACACTGGGGCTAAGGTATGAAACTCAACAAACTCTAAAGAGCTAGAGGTGAGAATCTCGCAATTTCACAGTCTTTCATACATTTTAGGTAATCCAATATTAACTATTGTCCCTGTCTAATACTGAGTAGCTACTAAGTAGGCCAGCATATACACCACTCTTGACCTCCTGTTTCGAGGGTGTAGAGACTGAAAACAATGCTGGCATGTCTATTACCTTATGAAGTTCCTGGTTTCCCTAGAGGATGTTGGGGAGATTGAAGAGATGTCCTCTTTTTCCCTCAGGCTGGGGTGTCCTCCCAAATGTGGCACCCCACTGGTACCCTCTCCTGCTGCTGTATCTCACTTGTGGCTAGCTATAGTTTATCTCATATCAAACATCATTCTAGACAAACATAACAATGTAAGCTTGGGGACTCAACCCTATACAACTCTGCTCTATAACACGATTCGAGAGGAGGGACAGCCATACTATCATGTCTCGTAGCTCTCTGCTTATAAAATGTGGTGCACAACACACCTATAAATAAGACTCTACTATATACGGCTTGAAGTCTCCCTAGAATACGATGTTGCTCTGGTACCAAATTTGTCATGACCCACCTTGGGATGCGTAACTGGCACCTAATGCCACACTGAACTCTACGCTGACCTGGAAGGACACATGCGCTTCTGGTGTATGCCAGCAACACATAGCAAGAAAACAAACGACTATATCTCGACTGTAAACACAGCCTTGGGCCGACTAGGCCGCAACATATAACCTGCATAAGACAGCTAACCCAGCAATCATGATAATAAAAGGATCCTATATGTGCCGATAAGACCACCATGCTATCTAAGTCATAACAAAAGGAAGGCAGACAGTTCTATGTAAACTACAGCTGATAAGGCTGCTAACAGATAGCTAAACTAGGCCCCACAAAGCCAACATACAAAACATAACATATATAGGCCCCACACGGCCAACAACGCACAACTAGCTAGGAACTAAAGTTTGTAGTCTGCGAGCCTCTAAGAGTGAAATATTGGTCGGAATAGGGCCCTAGCGTACCCAAAATCTATATAACAAAGGACATAAAAACCTCTACTATCTGGAAACTCCAAATGAAAGGAGCTGACCAATCTGCTGACTTTGAATGGCTGCTAAGGAGGTCCTGAAACCTGTCTGTCTAAACCTACATGCAAGTATGCAGCGCCCCATGTATGGGCGTCAGTACAATATGTACTGAATATGTAAGGCAATAATAATAATAACTAAATAGAAGCTAATAAAGAACTGAAAGTAATAAACAAAAAAGGTCAGAAATTAACTTGTATGCATTCATAACCATAGCCTGCATCTAGTAGACAATTATACAAATAGGACCTTAAACTGCACAATTATACAGTTATAGACTATATCTAGTAAGCAAGTATACAAATAAGAACCTAAGTTGGCCTCGATAAGCCAGGAAGGTGCAAGCAACACAGAGATAACCTGCCTGGTCACTATATATCCCTACCCTAGTCACTATAGTTTCAAAAGTAACTATAATCAAAACTATTCGGCCTCTAGGACTGCAACTGAGCCTATGGGATCCTGTAATTGTATCTAATTCCTCTAGGCTTCTGTAACTGCACCCTGGGCCCACAAGGCTCCACTAAGGGTCAATAATACCGTTATGGCATAAAGGAAATTCTTATGTGAATGGACTTTGATAGGGCTTTATAGGCCTGAATATAGTCCTTTAAAATGTCACATAGCTCCTCTGAGCAATCTGTAGCCCCGTAGGCAATGATACAATTAGCAATCCTGAGGTCATTTGATGGGAGACCAATTAAGGTGGGTCAATCTCTATAGGGGTACGATGTTATAGCCTATATATAGTCACTCAATAAGCGTACCTAGCTCCTTAGTCCTAGCACAACTGCTACTCGCCCCTAAAATAGTTTATATAGCTGCCAATAGGCACACCCCATGTGCCTACACCTAACTAGTAGGTCCTAGCAGCGATTACATCCTCTGTCAGTTTAGACAGAATAGGGCGAGGTCCGGGGTGACCTAAGCGACACTCTGAAGGTCATACTAGGACAGTGATAGCTCATAAGCGAAAGCAAGGTTGCAGGCGACCAACTATATAGTTCCTTCACTTAGAACAACTGTAGGGCTGCTACTAATTGGATATGCTCCTAAGCAGTCAGCCCTAACTTCCCACAGGCGGCTTACTATAATTCTTAGCCTGAAGGTAATATTGTAATACTATGATTCTAATCCCCTAGACATCAACCTAGTCCGTCCAGAAAACATATAGCTCCTTTGAGCAATTGATAACCCCGTAGGCAGGTATATCTAGATTTAGCCCTTTGCGGCGACATGTACATGGGCATCTACAAGAGTATCCATTGGGTGTTGGCCCCACGTCTAATGCCTGGCAAGTTCCCCCTTAGGGTATTACTTAGTCTATCAAATATCTAACAACTGGGGTGGTTTCATGTGTTACACCCCGTGAAAGTTAACGAATAGTAAGCGTACGCGTGGATTTGAGATGAATAAAGAGAGTACGACGCGTGTAGAGAAGCCTTGGAAGTCAGGTTGAATGAGGTCAGGCCGCAACGGCCAGTGTGATGCGCCAGCCTGCCTATGCTATGGGCAGTGCGGCACACCAGGGGGATCAGCGCCCTGGGAGGCGCGACGCGGCAAGGTGTTGGCGCTATGGCCAGCACAGGGCGCCGTCCTCTTGGCCCTTTGGCCAGTGCGGGGCCTCGCCCAGGACACCCCCTAATACCTATAAATAGTCCCTTAGTTAAATTTTAAGTTCATTTTCCAAGTAACCCAAAAACAGAATTGAGAGAATACGAGGAAATTAAATAATTTTCGTCCTATTACGCTACCAAATGCTATCCAAACTCTGATTAACCTTGGGTATTTACATTTAAGGCCATAGAGAGCATCACTATAGAGTTATTTTCATGAAATTCGCCCAGCGAATCATCGCCCCGTCGAGCCAAAGTCGTCAGAATTGTGCCAAACTAGTTTATATACGATTATAAGCTTCAAGTAAGCATTTTTCCCTTCTAGACTTTTGAGAAATAACGAGTTTTAGATCGTGTTTTGTTAAGTTGAAATATAGTTAATATTTATATATAAAGTTTTCCATTTCTTCAAATTTGGCATTAAAACCAGCCTTATTCTCCTAGTAACATGCTTTCAGTTGGGAAGAGTTGTTGAATATGAGTTGGAACTCATCAACTAATTAGGAAGCAACCATCGATGTATGTTAAGGCCAATCCTTTCGGCAAGTTAGTTCCTATAGTATTGTAACTCAGTCCAAATCCCAGTAAGAGAATCAGAAGTATGTTAATCATGAATAGTTGTTGTTATTAGCCGAGGCTAGTACTCTACGCTTTGTTTGGGGTTTGAATTTCCTATATAGCACTCCATGACCAACCCCAGAGTTATTAGCTGTGTCGACGCCCTCCAGGGCGAGATGACGTCGCTCCAGGAAGAGCGGCATGCCATCCACGAGGGACGAAGATGGGGTCCCAGGTCCCCATCGAGTCCATTCCATGGCTGGACTATTATGCGTATACTGTATCGGCACCACACCCCTGACAAGGCTGGTGCCTGGGGTGTAGATATCAGGAGTCCACTGGACTCAGACACAACTATAGTCAGGGGCCGATCGGGCTCAGTTGCAGGCCTAGGGGACTGGTAGGACGACTATAGTTACCAGCTGACCCATTATGACCTTGTTTGGGGTATCTAGATTGAGATGTACTCACCAGGGCTTATGGGGCCCCCAAGTGGGATGTTCTTTGTTGGTTGTACCATCCAGCTTATGGGGCCAGGTAAGGTTCTTGTTTGCTTTAGTTATTGATAGACTAAATAATAGGGAATCCAGTTACTCAGGTATGACTCTTATCCCTTTTCTTTCAGTCATTTTTCAGTTCCATCTTTTATATTCAGTTGTTTATAGTTATTGTCTTACATACTCGGTACATGTTGTACTAATGCCCTTTTGGGGCACTGCATTACTTGCCTACAGGTATAGATAGACAAGGAGTAGGTCCCTCTTAGCTTCCAGCTAGGATTAGCAGAAGAGTCGGCTCATTTCCTCCGGAGCTTATAAATAGAAGGTTTACTCTTTTGATTGTACAATTTATGAGTAGGTCGGGGCCTTATTCCGACCATCGTATTACTCTTAGAGGCTTGCATATTATTTCTATTTCCTTGTGGTTAGCTGTTGTTGGTTGTGTGGGGCCCGTATGTGTTTTATCTTGTGTGTTGGCCGCGTGGGGCCCTGTTTAGCTGATACTTAGCAGCCTTGTCGTCTATAGCTTAGTTTAGCACCGGATTTAAGTTTCAGTCATAACTAGACATCATGGTGGCCTTGTCAGCTCCCATAGGACTCCCTGTTGCTATGTGTTTCTGGTTAGTTGTTTTCCTGTGACAGGTGGCTATAAGGCTTTGTCGGCCGGGGACTGTGTTTACAATCGATATATAGCCCGTTATTTTCTTAATTCCAAAGATAGTATTAGCCCTGCACCAGGAGTGCTTAGGCTCAGTTAGATCTCATTAGAATACCAGGTGCCAGTCATGTCTCCCAAGGTGGGGCGTTTCATCCTGAACGAACTATACGACAAGTAATAAGTTGGCTGAAGCTAACGGTTACTGACAGTAGCCAATCACATGGCAAGCTATCGCTCAGTTCATTAGGCAACCCTGGTGCCACTGACTCGAAGGTAAGACCACCCTATTAATATTTTAGCCTTGGATGTGTTAAGGTACGCCAAAAGCCTATGGGCGAGCTTTACCATCTATATAGGCATCAAACAAAAAGTTATATTTCCCTGCTGCGCCCTATGTTGTCCGACCCTACCAGGTTGGGCCCAACATCTAACTACAAGCTTCTAAGGTCTTAGTATGATAGCGAGACATCAGAATCCCTCTAAACTGTAGGCAAATGACCAAAGAAATATCTATAACGCTTCTAGCATTTATTACAATGTGTACTCTTTCCCAATGGAGAATACTATGATATAATCTCAATTCACCTTGCAGCAGCTAACCACAACATATATAGACATTATCTACTTGTAGCAGCTAATCACAACATACATACTTTTAACTTACTTACAAAGGTATAGGTTGTATCACTATACAAAAAGAATACTTGTTGGAAGAGGTTAGCCTTAACGTACCTCAATTGCCAATTTCTGCTTGCCCAATCCTGTTCCAGCGCAACACCAGTAATTCCTCTAACTCATAGCCTTTACATTAATGTATCTATTTTGTTCTTAGTCTATGAAACAACTAGAAACATTCAACAATATTCACAATAATCACCATTTATAATCTACTCAAATTCAACCGAAAACTCACGATTTCTGAGAGTTTAGAAGATAGAAATATTTACTTATCACTTGTAGATGATTAGGACTTGATTAGAAGTGATTTCTATAACTTATACTCGATGAGACTCCATCGAAATGGGCCAATTTCAAAGAAATAACTCCGTAGATACATTCTTCGCAGGACTAGGAATCATTACCTTTGAAGAATTGACGTTTGGAGGTGATTTGACGATGTAATTTGGCTCAAGTTTGATGTTCTCTCGTGAACCCAGTTGCCCCACTCTGATATTCCCTTTTGGAAAATGTTTAAAATGATTCGCACTTGCATACTTAACATATAAATACAAGTGAGTCGGTGGAAGGGGGCGGTGTGTGCTGCTCATAGCGCCAATACACAGGCGTGTCGCGTCGGCCCATGCGCCAATGTAGGTTATGCGACACGACGCCCGGTGTGTCATGCCTCCAGACCCAGCCTCTAGCCCACTTGATAACGTACTCGCGTGCTCATCCCCCGAGCCTTCTCCTGCATGTGCGGGTGTCCTAAGTACTCTCACAAGAACACACACACGTCCGCTAATCAAATCAGAGTCACGGGGTGTAATAGTTTGGCACCATCAAAAGCTCGAACACATATATTATTAGCCCAAATTCTTTCTATGTTGATTTTCAGTGCATATGTCTACACCCAAGCCTCCATCAATATTAACTCTCTTCACATAATGTTCTTCACATTTCATAGTTAGATGCAAAGCCTTGCTGTGCCCAGATCCTTCCAGGGGCAACTCATCATCAGTGAAAGTGATTCTATTTATCTCGAGTATTCTGTTAGTCATCTTTTCCAAGTGACAAACTATGGTTTTTTCTGAGATATGTGACTCATTGAAAACTTTAATCAATGCTTGATGATGCTCTTTCAAATGTAAGTGTAAGGATAGCAACGAGATCTGAGTAGGGGATTTCCTTAATTGATCAATATGGAATAATCTTGAACTTTCATCTTTTTCATAAAATCCTTCACCTCATCCTCAGTGATAAGCTTTTTCACTGGCCATTGACTTTTCTTAACTTGTTTGAGTCTTCTTAATTCTTTTGGAGAGTTGCATCTTCCAGAATGAGTTAAACCTCCTATTTCATCCGTTTCTTCAATAATCTCTTTTCCCTTGTAAGTAACAGTGGTATTGTTGTTGTTCCATGGGATGGTTTTTGTATTTGTTACTAGAATTTGTGTTCTGTATTTTATCACAACTGGATCTATCACCTTTCCCAAGTTGTTCTGATTTCGATCAAACTTTGGAAAACCACCAGAAATGTGTAGTTTTGGTACAGTCATCAGTACCTCTTTTTTCTTCATAGGGACATACAATATTAATTTTATGGAGTCTTTGGGACTTGCACCTAAACTTGTGCCTTTTACAATCAATGGTTCGTCTCATATGGGTTTTATGTCCATACACATCCCTTCTTTTTAGGAGCTAAGTGACATTATTGTTCTACCCATTTGTTTTGTATTCACTATCATCAGATATCAAGCCAAAAGCATGCATATATGGTGAGTAGGAAGTGGGTTATTGTGACGTTTTCTGCCTCCTCGTTATGTATCATGATTGTCTTATCATCAATTAACTTCTTAATGATTCTCTTTAAAGTCCACCAATTCTCTGTACTATGACCTTTGGTATTAGAATGTACTCATACTTGACAGTTGGATCAAAGCCTTTTGTATTCGGATTGACATAGTATGGAATGACAGGTTCTACCAAACCCAATTGCATTAATTTTTGTAACTAACTTGTGTATGATTTCCCAATCGGGGTAAAGTTTTCTCTCTGTCCCTGCTCTCACACACAATTTATCTTAGGACATGTATTATATGGTGCTTGAAAATTCTGTTGTTGGGGATGAAAGCCTTGTGGAGTCGAGTCCTGCCTGTAACACCTCAGACCCCCGGAGTGAAATATTAAAGCAAAAGAATAAAGTTGCAGACCTGGTGCCGAGGTGATGGTGAAGTGACGACCCTCACACCTCTGACAGTGGATTCTAATGGCCGTCAGCTAGACAATGGACCATCAATTGTGGCGTTGAGGTCCAGCCCCTTCACTTATGGGCGAAGGAGGTCCCGAAGGACCATCAAGTGAGTGACGACCTGTCAAGGCAACTGTCACATAGGCCAAAAGTTCAGGCCATTCTGGTTAAGGAAGGACGGAGGGCCAACGAACCGTCAGATGTGCGACAGCCCATCATGCTGATTGATCTTAGGTAGAATTGCATGCCCAAGTGATACTCAAATGCTTCATTTTGACTTGTTTATCTATTGTTATGTGTACATTCTCATGTGATTTTTAGTTAAATGTGAATTTATACTAA
>JACEIK010000298.1:326470-338272 GCA_018107945.1 Datura stramonium | reverse complement strand
CTTATCTTGGGGTTTTGAAAGAGTATCTTCTATTGTAATACTACAAATTTCATTTTTTAGAAAATCAATTTGTTTTGATTTCGAAGAAATTATAATTCTTAATGTTATTAACATATCTTGAAAAAGGTTGGGAAATAAAATCATTGATTTTCTTTTTTTCAAAAGTATCGGTTATTTCATTTTCATCCCATCTGGTAATTGGATAGATATGCCAGAAAAAAAGCATGCCTAGAATTACCTCATTAGAAATGTTTTTTACTAACACAAATGATTCAGGTTTACAAATATTATTTGTACAAATATAAGCTCTGGGTAATTAATAATTAATACTCATTTTCTGCTCACTTGCATTGCAGAGACTGTGAGTAGTTTTATGAAAATATCTGGAAGGTGTTAGCCCTTTTTGTATACAGTTTAAATCAGTTCCGCTATCAATTAGAGCTGTAAAATCTTTTTTCAAATTATAATCAATGAAAATAGTTATTTTTGTTATAAGTTTATGAGTTGTAATTAGCTCAATTGTTCCCAAAAAAAATTCTTTTTCTACTGGAGAAATATTAGAAATCTCCTGAAAATTATTTTGAAAGGTATTTGAAGTAATTGAAAATTTTTCAATTAAAACTTATTTTTCAGGGTGTTTATGAACTACCTATGCTCCTTCGATCAAAGAGATCCTTTCATTAAGGATCATATTATTATGTCTTTTAAGAGAGAAAATTTCCTTTTTGAGATTCTCAATTTCTTCTACCAGATCTTGGATTCTAGTAGGAATATGATTCCTTTGGGACCTTTCTTTGAGCTGTCTTATTACCTCAGAAATGGTATAACCTTTTGTTGGAAAGGTGATTCCCTTTGAAGTACTGGTATTACTTGTAGAGGCTTGAGTATTTTCAACTTTATCAATAATCCGAGATCTTAAATTGGGATCATCAATTTCTTTGAGAATTTCCATCAGATTGTCACTCGTCAAAATATTTATATTTAAATCTTTAAATTGGGAGTATAACTGGTAAAACTCATCCTTATCTTTATCTTCACAAGACTGTCCAATTTGACATGACAAACATTCCTCTTATGACGAACTTACATAATTTTCGTTATGGAGATCCCTCAAATCTTCACGTGTTGAGGATTCTTCATTATTTGAATGTTCTGATCCAGAATTTTTTGGTGAAGAGTTCAATAAAATTTTGCATAATGAATCCTTGATATTATCCTCTAGGTCAAGACTCTTAATCTTATCCTTGACCTTGCAGTCTTTTGCATAATGACCTATTCTTCCACACTAGTGACATGCATTGGATCTATTATTTTTCCAGAAATTTGATTCCTTATATTTTCTTTTTCTTTTTCACGCTTTTCTAAGCGTTTTTCCTTTCTTTCAGGCCTATAAAACCTCTTCTTATACTTTTCTTTAATCTTCTCCTTTTCCTTTTGTCTATGAGACTTTCTGGAGGTTTCGAGCATTTCAATTGCGAATTGTTCATAAAATTTCTCCAATTGCTGTTTTTCATTAAGGTGATATCTTTTCACCTGTTGGTTCAACTTTATCTCGTTACATAAAGATAACTTTTCTTGGGTGCACACACTAATTAATTTCCCATATGTGTAAGTTTCATAATTTATGCTTACTCCATCTCCTCTGAGGGCTTTCCTAACCCTTTCTGCAAATAAGGTGGAAAGTCCATCTATGAATTTAGACTTCCAATGAGGGTTATTATACTCAGGAAGTTCCATTACTCTGGAAGTCAAGAAAGATTTAATGAAAAATCTAGATATTGAAGAAGATGACACTTCAATGAAATCAACTGGTAATACCACTGAGGAAGATGAAGCAATATGCTTTGCTGGAGAATCTCAAAGTGAAGATGATACAACAGATTTGTATAAAATGGACTTGGATGCTTATCTATAAAAAAGTAAAGACGAAGTGGAAGAATCTTTCAGCTCAGAAAGATTCAAGGGCAATAAA
The DNA here is from genome assembly GCA_018107945.1 of Datura stramonium. Classification (NCBI taxonomy): domain Eukaryota; kingdom Viridiplantae; phylum Streptophyta; class Magnoliopsida; order Solanales; family Solanaceae; genus Datura; species Datura stramonium. The sequence continues at coordinate 336,300 of JACEIK010000298.1, read as the reverse complement.
TGATTGAGATTGGTCCTACTGACAAGATAAGATTAGCCATATGGCACCAACAATGTAACCTACTTTTATAAAGTAGCGGGCCTTTATGTCAGACAATAATGTATCTGATGACGTAAGCTCTTACGTCAAAGTTGTTATCTTTTATTCAGGATCCCTCCTATTTAAGGATCCATATTTTCTTAGTGGAGGCAGGCTTGATCCAACACTTTCTCTCTTTTCTCTCTAGCTACCCATATCTATTGTAAAAAGCTTTAAGATAAATAAAATCTCTGAAGTTCTTTTCATATCTGGTACACTACTAGTGTCATCCTCGTGTTAAGGTATTATTATTGTTTTACTTAAAAAAATTTTAAAAAATTCACATATCTGAATTTAGCCTAAATGAAAGGTTAAACACCTGTGTTGGACTAATAACACACTAGACTTCTGTAACATGGTGATGATTTCTTAATTGAAAAAGTTTTTTTTCAATGATTCCGAGGTCGAGTCTGAGGTAGGGTTTCTGTAGCTCCGACTATGATAAAGCCTAATAAGAATAAGAATAATAATAAGAGTCTTGACCTAGAGGATAACATCAAGGATTCATTATGCAAAATTTTATTAAATTCTTCACCAGAAAATTTTGGATCAGAACATTCAGATAATGAAGAATCCTCAACAAGTGAAGATTTGAGGGTTCTCCATGACGAAAATTATGTAAGTTCGTCATAAGAGGAATTTTTGCCATGTCAAATTGGACAGCCTTGTAAAGATAAGGACAAGGATGGGTTTTACCAGTTATACTCCCAATTTAAAGATTTAATATAAATGTCTCGACAAGTGAAAATCTGATGGAAATTCTCAAAGCAATTGATGATCCTAATTTAATATCTCAGACTATTGATAAGGTTGGAAATACCCAAGACTCTACAAGTAATACCAGTACTTCAAAGGGAATCACCTCTCCAACAAAAGGTTATACCATGACTGAGGTAATAAGACAGCTCAAAGAAAGGTCCCAAAGGAATCATATTCCTATTACAATCCAAGATCTGGTAGAAGAAATTGAGAATCTCAAAAAGGAAATTTCCTCTCTTAAAAGACATAATAATATGATCCTTGATGAAAGAATCTCTTTGATCGAAGGAGTAGAGGTAGTTCATAAACACCTTGAAAAACAAGTTTTAATTGAAAATTTTCCAATTACTTTAAATACTTTTCAAAATGATTTTCAGGAGATTTTTAATATTTTTCCAATAGAAAAAGAATCATTTTTGGGAACAATTGAGCTAATTATAGCTCATAAACCTATTGCAAAATAACTATTTTTATTGATTATAATTTGAAAAAAGATTTTACTACTCTAATTGATAGCGGAGCTAATTTAAAATGTATACAAGAGGGGCTAATACCTTTCAGATATTTTTATAAAACTACTCACAGTCTCCACAATACAAGTGAGCAGAAAATGATTATTAATATAAATTACCCAGAGCCTATATTTGTACAAATATTATTTATATTCCTGAATCATTTCTGTTATCTCTAATGAGGTAATTCTAGGCATGCCTTTTTTCTGGCATATCTATCAAATTACCAGATGGGATGAAATCGGAATAACTGGTATTTTTAAAAGAAAAAAAATCAAAATTGATTTTATTTCCCAACCTTTTTCAAGATATGTTAATAACATTAACAATATGATTTATTCGAAATCAAAACAAATTGATTTTCTAAAAAATAAAATTTGTAGTATTACAATAAAAGATACTCTTCAAAATCCCAAGATAAGGAAAAAATAGAAATTTTGAAACAATCAGTTTTCACTTCAAATATGTGGAGATCACCCAAATATTTTTTAGGAAAGAAAGAAACATATGGTGAGTCTTCTATATGAAGAAGATTTTTCGGAGGAAAATATTCCAACCAAAGCCAGACCATGCCAAATGAATTTTGAATATTTAAAATTATGCAAAAATGAAATTGATTCTTTACTTCAAAGGGGATTAATAAGGCCCTCAAAGTCTCAATGGTCTTGTACATCTTTTTATGTTAATAAACATGCTGAACAAGAGCGAGGAGTACCAAGATTGATCATTAATTATAATCCCCTTAATAAGGTTTTGAAATGGATTCGCTATCCAATTTCTAATAAAAAGTATTTATTGGATAGATTGTATGATTCCATAATCTTTTCAAAATTTAATTTAAAATCTAGCTATTGGAAAATTCAAATTTCTGAGAATGATAAATATAAAACTATTTTTAATATCCCCGTGGGACAATACGAATGGAACGTAATGCCTTTTGGTTTAGAAAACGCTCCATCTGAATTTCAGAAAATCATGAATGATATCTTTATACCTTTTAGTAATTTTATAATTATTTATATAGATGATATTTTGGTATTTTCAAAAACAATTGAAATTCATTTTAAACACCTTGATTTATTTAAAAAAATTATTATCCAAAATGGTTTGGTTATATCTAAATAAAAAATGAACCTTTTCCAAACTAATGTTCGTTTTCTTGGTCATTATATTGAAAAAGAAAAAATTATTTCAATACAAAGAAGCATTGAATTTGCATCTAAATTTTCTGATATTATTACTGATAAAACCCAACTAAAAAATTTTTTAGGTAGCCTGAATTACATTGCCCCTTTTATAAAGGACTTGGACAAAGACACGTCTATATTATATGATAGACTGAAAAAGAATCCAAAAGCCTGGACTAATAGTCACACACAGGCAGTCAGAAATATCAAGACTAAGGTTAATAAGCTTCCCTATCTCACCTTGGCTAATCCAAGTTGGAAAAATATTGTAGAGACAGATGCATCCGATATCGGATATGGTGGAATTCTTAAACAAATTTCTCCAGAAAAGAAACAAGAATACCCGGTCCAGTTTTATTTTGGAAAATGGACTAATAGCTAAAATAATTATGTTGTTATAGCTAAGGAAATCCTTGCTATAGTAAAATGTGTTCTTAAATTTCAAGGCGATCTTTATAATCAGAAGTTTTTAATAAAAACTGATTGCCAAGCTGCAAAATTCATTTTTAATAAAGATGTGAAACATGATGTTTCTAAGCAAATGTTTGAAAAATGGCAAGCTCTATTAGTACCATTTGATTTTGAAATTATTTATAAAAAAGGGTCAGAAAATAGTCTGGCAGATTTTCTTACTAGAGAATATTTGAGTTAATAACTCTTCTGTGATATATTTCAGGATGCAAAGACCTACAGGTGGCTTTTCCTCTAATAGAGGAAGAGGAAGAGGCCGTGGAGCAGTGAGTCATGGAAATATCCTAACTCAGCATGGAAATCAAAGGCTAATAGTCGCACCAAATTCAGCAACCAATAATCCAATGTACCAATGGTTCTTGAAATTTATGAAAACCCAAGAAACAGGGGAAAGCAGTAGTAGATCATACTCTGCTGCTCTTACAGATGATGGTAATACCAACACAGAGGTTTTCAATAGAAACCCCAAGGAAGAAGTGATACTTCTTTTAAATCAATTTGATTTAAAATGGAAAAATAAGCCAATAGAGTTAATAACTCGATATTTGACACAACATTGTATCCAACATCTTATAAATATAGGATGCATTATGAAAAGGTGCTTGAATCCACAAGATCTGCAAAATTCAATCATTTCCATAAGGCAGGTAATACCAAAGCTTGTAGCTTTTCAAAAATTGTGATTAAGAGGATTTTTACTCCGGAAGAATGGGGTTTAAGTACTCTTAAAGAAAAAAATATATGCATCCTGATCAGAAAGCTTCAATGAAATTTAATCATTGGGATTACATTGATGGATTTAATAAAGTCTTATTATATGAAAATAATGAACAGAAGCACACTTGGTTCATTAAAATTTGTTCAAATATATTTGATCAAAGCATTTCAAATTGGTTTGCTAAATGGTGGACTTTATATGGACCTCCGATAGAAATTTTGCCAGAGGAATTCAAAAGGTTATACAGTGAATGGGTAGATATATCTCCCAAATTAAAAGAATTACAAGAAGAAGATATTTTATTTAAAGGAATGGCAATAATGTATTTCTTCATAGAATTCTCCATTCCATGGATTTTGAGATTGGATTGTGGAGGTGTCAAAAGATGAAGATGGCTTTCCATGCTTAAAAAGGATTTTTTATACAAAATTCTAGAATAAAATTGTGCAAAAGAATCAGGAAGGACAACTAATTGGTCAAGAAATCCTGGATTCCATCAAAGGAACACTTGCTAAATACAAGCAAGTAGCACAGATAATTTCCCAGCAAGTGGAATCAAATTCCAGTCCTTTCAAGCAATTGCGAGGAAATTGAAAATGAAGAAAGGAGTCCTTTATAAATCAGATCTCATAGCCTTTTACATGAGGGAAGTCAAGAAAGATTTAATGAAAAATCTAGATATTGAAAAAGATGACACTTCAATAAAATCAGCTGGTAATACCACTGAGGAAGATGAAGCAACATGCTTAGCTGGAGAATCTCAAAGCGAAGATGACACAACAAAATTGTACAAAATGGACTTGGATGCTTATCTGCAAAACATCCAAGACGAAGTGGAAGAATCTTTCAGCTCAGAAAAATTCAAGGGAAAGAAATGATCAAGATTGATCCTACTGACAAGATAAGATTAGCCATATGGCACCAAAATGTAAAGAACAAGGATGGTAGTATGCGGATGTGCATCAACTACCGCCAGTTGAACAAGGTAACCATTTAGAATAAGTACCCTCTTCCTTGAATAGATGATCTGTTTGACCAATTACAAGGAGTGGCTGCATTTTCAAAGATTGATTTGAGGTCCGGTTATCACCAGTTAAAATTTCGGGCTGAAGACATTTCCAAAATAGCCTTTCGGACCAGGTATGGGCATTACGAGTTTCTAGTCATATGATTCAGACTCATTAATGCTCTGGCCACGTTCATGAGCTCGATGAACGGTATTATCAAACCTTACTTGTACGGTATTATCAAACCTTACTTGGATTCCTTTGTTATTGTGTTTATTGATGATATCTTGGTGTATTCTAAGACCAAGAAGGAGCACGAAAATCATTTAAGGATTGTGCTGGGATTACTGAAGGACAAGCAGTTATATGCCAAATTCACCAAGTGCGAGTTTTGGTTGGAAGCAGTATCCTTTCTGGGGAATGTGGTTTCCAATGAGGGAATCCGAGTTGATCCACAGAAGGTGGAGGCGGTCATAAACTTGGAAAGGCCAATTAATATGATATAAATTCAGAGTTTTGTGGGGATGGCCAGTTATTACTGTTGGTTCGTGAAGGGATTCGCCTCCATCGCTTCGACATTGACCAAGTTAACACAAAAATGATGTACCCTTCCAGTGGTCAGAGGAATGCGAAGCAAGTTTTCATAAACTCAAGACTCTATTAATCACAACACCTATTCTGGTGTTACCCATGGAAGGTAAAGACTTTATTGTTTATTATGATGCCTCACGGTCTGGGTTGGGTGCTGGTGCTGATGCAGGAAGGATAGGTTATTGTGTATGGCTCAAGACAGTTGAAGTTGCATGAAAAGAATTACCCCGCGCACGATCTAGAATTAGCAACAGTGGTGTTTGCACTGAAAATTTGGAGGCACTATTTGTATGGAGCTCGATGTGAGGTGTTCACGAATCATCGCAACCTACAGTATGTATTCTCCCAGAAATATCTCAATTTGAGGCAGAGGAAATGGATGAAACTGCTTAAGGATTACGATATCACCATCTTGTACCACCCAGGAAAGGCCAATGTGGTGGCAGATGCATTGAGTAGGAAGACGGTGAGCATAGGCAATTTAGCTTGCTTGGAAGCTACTCAGCGGCCGATGGCAGGAAAGTGCAAACTTTGGCAAACATCTTGGTGAGGTTATCGTTGACCGAAACCGGTGGAATACTGCCAACTTAGAGGCTAAATCCTCATTGCTAGAAGAAATCAAAACCAGGCAGGTTGAAGATTAAAAGCTGGATAAGATCAGGAATAAAGTTCTGCGGGGAGAAGCCAAGGAAGCAGTGTTAGATGATGAAGGGGTATTGAGAATAAAGGGGGGGTTGTGTGTTCCCTGAGTAGGTGAGCTAATTAAAATTCTCCTGGCAGAATCTCATAACTCGAGGTACTCCATTTACCGCGTAGTCACCAAGATGTATCGTTACATCATGGACTACATTGCTCAGTGTTTAAATTATCGGCAGGTGAAGTACGAGTACCAAAAGCCTAAAGGAGTATTTCAGCGAATGCCTATCCTTAAGTGAAAATGGGAAAATATAGCTATGGAATTTGTGGCTGGTCTTCCCAAGACTTTGGAAAAATTTGACTCAATTTGGATCATAGTGGACAAGGTAACCCAGTCTGCTCATTTTTTGTCGGTCAAGGTGACTTACAACACAAAGAAACTAGCCAAGCTATACGTGAAGGAGGTCATTCGGTTACATGGGTGCCTGTTTCAATTGTATCAGATAGGGGCACTTAGTTTACTTCCCATTTCTGAAGGACCTTGCAAGCCGAGTTGGGTACGAGGTTGGAATTGAGCATAGCCTTTCATCCTCAGACTGATGGACAATCGGAACATACTATTCAAGTGTTGGAGGACATGTTTCGGATGTGTGTGATAGACTTCAGGGGCCATTCGGACAAATTCTTACCCTTGGCAGAGTTCACCTATAACAATAGCTACCACTCGAGCATTGGCATGGCGCTATTTAAAGATTTATACTGGAGAAAGTGCATGTCTCCAATTGGGTGGTTTGATGCGTTTGAGGTGAGGCCTTGGAGGAGTGATTTGTTAAAGGAGTCCTTGGAAAAAGGTTTGAATAATTTAGGACCGTCTGGTAGCTGCTCAGAGTAGGCAGAAGCAATACGCAGACAAAAAAGTCAAGGACAAAGAGTTCATGGAAGGAGAGCAAGTGCTGCTAAAGGTCTCCCATACGAAGGGGTGATGAGGTTCGAAAAGCAGGGCAAGCTCAGCCCAATATATATATGGCCATTTGAAATACTCTAACGTATGGGGGAAGTGGCTTATGACCTGACATTACAGCCAGGATTATCTGGAGTACATCCGATAATTCATCTTTCTATGCTAAAAAAGTACCATGAGGATGGAACATATATCATCAAGTGGGACTCTGTGCTACTAGATAAGAATTATTCATTTGAGGAGGAGCCTGTAGCGATATTAGCTAGAGAGGTTCAAAAGTTGAGTCCAAGAAGATTATGATAGTAAAGATCCAGTGGAAGAACCGTCCGGTTAAGGAAGCCACTTGGGAGACTGAGACTGATATGCCGGTCAAGTATCCTCAGTTATTCATAGAATCTGGTGCATATCCTCCCTATTTTTGTATAGACCATTCGGGGACGAATGGTATTTTAGTTGGTATCTGATGTAATGATCTGTATGTCGTTATAGGATGGTTAAGGGAGTAGAATACGGAAAACAGGCTACGGAAGAGATAGGGAGGTTGTGAAATAAACTAAGTGGAATTGGGCATTTTCGGGTAGCTACTGGTTCGGGGGACTGCTGCAGCAGCGGGATTCTCATTGCAGCGAGACTGTGGTAGCGGTCGGAGTCCCACCATGGAGAAATTGGGAAGTAACTGCTGGAACCGCCGCAACGACACTATAGTCGCTATAGCGGGTCTGTTGTAGCGGACAACGGGAATTAGAAAAAGGGTTTAAGTGGGATTTCTGGGACTAATTCCCATTATTTCCAAAAACGTGAAAGAGTAAGGTTGAGAGTGATTTCTTCCCCAGAACAGAAAATGGTCGTGAAAAGGCAAGTTTCTAGCCCCTAGCCCCTTTAATGGGTATTATTTATCGTAGAAGCCTAAGGGGTACTCGTTAATGCTGAAAAATCTGAACTAGAGAACCTTAGGTTGATGAACTAGGGCTGAGATTGTAGGGGAGTAAGGGAAGGTTTTTATTGTTGAATTTTGAGTAATTCTTACTCCTAAGGTTCCTTTTATCAATGTTGACGGGTTAGATAAGGTGAGGACTTAGAACTAGGTGGAAGGGAAGGTTTTTCTGTTAAGTTGCCCTGAAAAGAGAGGGTTTTGATCTAATTAGGCCTTATCTTGAGGAGCGATTAATTAATTACTATATGTGTGTAGATTTCAAATGATCTGAAGCAATCAGGAAGGGCAAAGCTCCTGTAGAGTAGCGAAGTCGGTATTTTCAAGTAATCGAGGTAGGTTATAATTGGAGGGTTAGACGTTGCTTAATGATTTGCATGCTTAGGTAATAATCTTATGTGATTGGTCTTCGTACATCTCTTATTATAAGTTTGTCTTGTGAATAAGTATGATACCACGTTGATAGAAAGTCATGAATTAATATGTTGTTAAGTTGATAAGAAATTGAGAAGTGAATTGCTTATCATGATTGATCATGTGAAAGGAGAATAAAAATTTAGAGTACATGTGAATGTGTACAACTTGTATGCTTGTTGTTTTACAAAAATAGAGAATGAATGGGATAGTAATTGTATCCTGAATTGAGAAGCCCCGAGGAGAGCATCCAGATGAGCATATGAGTGGGAGCGGGTGCCACACCAGCATAGTACATGAATTTCTAGAGTCCCCTGCAAGTCATGACTGGATGGGCAAAAGAAAAACCTTCTGGCATGTGTGTACATGATTCTTGTGATTGAGTGTTAAAGGGAGATGGTAGAGGCGTGTGCCCATCATGTTACCCTTTGTTTTGTCGTTTGCATATTGTTTTGTGATTTCATTTATATTCATAAAGCGGATGGGAAACATGCTAAGAGAATGTGCAAAGTATCGTTGATATGATGTGAGTTGATAATAAAGATCATGTTTTTAGTGCTAAGAGTAACTTTGTCACAATATGTAATTATTGAGTAATTGCTATTAGGATTAACTGTGGACTTATAGATTTTAATAGTTGATATGATTGTGGTTTAATTATACATGTCTGATGGATTTATGGAATATGTGAAATGCTAATCCTTGATCTGTTAAACTATGGGATGGATGAACTGAGAGGAGTGTGCATGTCGAGCTATTGCCTAAGCAGTGCCGCTGCAGTGGAACCATTTCCGCTGAGGCGAGACCACTGCAGCGGTCAAGCGATCCCTGCAGCGAAAATGGTCCAATCCAGTGCCCTTGTGTAAAACTAATGTGCCTGAATTGTGTTGTACTTTCTTAAGCATTGTAGACTGGTCTTATATTATTATTACTATATGTGTTATTAATTAGGATCTGTCGATGATGTCTACCAGTATCGTGTTATGTACTGACCCTAATCCTGCATTCTTTTCTGAGTACAGAGTTCGAGGTAGACAGTTCTTCACGCCCTCACCTGTAAAGCAGCAGTTTTTGGAGATTGAGAAGGTGATCAGATGAGAACACAGTTCACTCCCCCGTAGCAGATGTCTTTCTTTCAGACATTTGAAAACTTTGTTTCATTTTGAGTGTTAGTTTCCTTAGTTTTGTAGAACAGACGTCAGGTGCAATGACAATCAGTTTCTGAAAATTTATTTTATTTGTTTTGATATGATTTATGGTGGTTGTAAGAGGTTGTTTACTACTTCTGGTGAAGCCTTTTGTTATTTATAAACTTTATCTCTTTTTGAACATCTCTTTTTGGGGGTTAGTATAGGGATTCATTGGTTCGGCCTCCGGGAGGGGGGAAGGGCAGTATGGGTGTCAATCACGGTCACCTGGGTCATGACATGTACGCGCCTCACAAGGGTCCCTCATATTAATAAGAATAAATTTATAAAAATAATATAAATAATATTTAAAGATGTGTTTGTGTTGTTGACACCCAATTTTGACCTCCCTACGCCTTAATATGCTGCTTATATATG
>JACEIK010000298.1:289200-302540 GCA_018107945.1 Datura stramonium | reverse complement strand
GTAGCTCTAGAGGCGGATTCATATGGAAGGATGGGGGAGCATATGCCCACATTAACTTTGAAAAAAATGTGTGTGTTTGTATACACTTTGAGATATAAACATATATTATATTAAGCATTCTAAGACAAAGCCATTTTGGTGCACTGACCGAAAACGCTTCTTAACTGCTCTTGTCAACTCAAAGGAACTTGGCTCAAATCTCATTTTCGGCTTTCTTTACTATTTTTTTCGTTTTTAGCTGATAAAACACTTTAAAAATTTAGATCGATAGCAAGTTTCAAATACACAACCTCATGAGTGTAAAGTGGAGTTCACAACCATCACTTCATAGGGCAAGTTTTATCAAATAAAGTTATTTAATTCAAATTTATACATTAATTCTATAGTTATATGTGCGTTTAATAAAATTATGCACAAAGCGATATTACACGACGTGCTTTAACCCGTGCATATGTCCTTGATGATGATGCCGTCACCTTCAAATCTCGAGTCCATCTCTGTAGCTCGTATATGAAATCTAATCTATGACATTATGTGACTATCTATTTTGAAATATTACTCTTTTAGAGCAGATTTAATTGTATGTTTCCGGTAAATTAGTCAAATTAGGTGATTTTACTAGTTTTTTGAAATTAGAGATCTAAATCATATTTAGGAAAAGTACATTTAAATTCTAAATATTTTTTGAAAAAAGTATGATCAAACACAACTTCAACCCAACTCCAACTTTAAATTTTTTTAAATAAAGTGAATAATATTTAATTTTCAGGCCAAATGCCCACTTAGTTTAATGAATTTTAAATTTTTAAATGGGATTGACTCAATAAGGCCGGGGACATAAGGTCAAACTTCAAAGAGAGACTCTAATTTTTTTAAAGAACAAAAGATATATTTTATTTAAAGTCTACTTTTTAAAAGCTTTTTTTTAGATGCGAAGTCATTAATTATTATTTTATAATCAATTTATTCTAAAAATTTCTTTGCAAGAAATGATCGTCATATTTATAACCTATGAAGTAAGAACATCAACAATGTAAATTTTTAATAAAAAATAATATAAAGTTAGAACAATAAATTTTAACTTAAGAATTTGATAAGTTAATATAATAACATCGAAACTTCAATATAATGATTGTTTGTTGCATGACTTGAAATTATTAAAAAGTCAGCATAAATAAATCCAGTCCCAAACCATTATTTTAATTGCTTTATAGATAAAGCCACCCTAATTTTAAGGAGATGTCAATTTTTTTAGCCAATTATATGTAACTTATCAAGGGATGTCAACATACTGGCATGTGATTAAGTAAGAAGTTACTGAATCAATTAGGTAGTTCTTCACTTTAGGGAAGCTTTATAGGGCATCAACTGTATAACAATAACTCTAGTACCTAATCTTGTCTCTAGCATGCTGCATTATATTGTATAAAATTATTGCTAAAATATTGGCAGACAGAATTGATAGTATTAACACTGACACTCAGTCTGGTTTTATCTCTGAAAGGAAAGTAGAAAATAATGTGATCCTTACACATGAACTGGTCAAATCTTATATAAGAAAACACAATTCTGCCAGATGTATGATTAAAATAAACTTACAAAAATCATACGATATGGTGTATTGGAATGACTAATTTTCCTCAAGTATTTCACCAGACAGGTGATGGAGTGTGTTAGCACAGTTAACTATTCTATTATTGTTCGTGGAGAACCAACTAAGCCCTTTATTGCAAACAAAGGTTTGATAAAACGAGACCTAATGTCCCTATTCTTTTTTGCACTTATCTGGAATATCTAAGTAGGAGCTTACATACTCATAACGATAATATGCAATTTTCCAAGTTAGAACTAACGGCGGGCATAGTATGATATATATCGAATACCATATTAAATTTAAAAATTTTGAAATCATGATTTTGGTATTACGATATTTGGTATGATTTTAAAAATATTTTGATATTTGATACAATATTCGATATTTGTAAAAAAAATACCTAACTACTGAATACTATTTCGAAGTATATAGGTACATATATAATTTATACATACCATTATTATAATACTAGAAAATGTATAAAATAACATTAGTATAGGACTTGTTATTTAGACGTTGTTAATTTGACTACTCTATCTTGATTGAAATATTTTTTTGTGCAGTAGATTCACGAAGAATATTATTTATACTTTTTTAAAAATATATTTACATGTGTAAAGTGTTAGTATGATATAATTGTGACGTTTCTTAAAAAAACAAAGTCATAATTCTCTGTTGTAGGTGTATATGTAAGTCGAAGTCGAACAAACTACGGTTATCGATTTATTGTACCACAAAATATTAAAATAAAAAATTTTAAAATATCAAACCATATCGAATGTAAACGATATCGTCTTTTAAAAATCAAAAATCAAAATTATTGAACCAAAATTTTAAACACCGTACCATGCAACCCCTAAGTTGAACACCGCATATTTGTGTTTCGCAGATAACTTATTAGTGTTTGCTTTAGGGGAGCCTAAATCAGTAAGCTTTACTACATGAACAATTTAAAGCATTCTCAACAGCTTCTGGATTGCAAGCAAAATGTCTAAGAGTGTATTTATTACGGTAGAGTACTAGATTCAATCAAAGATGAAATCCAACAACAATTGGGATATAGTTAAGGAGATTTACCTTTTAGTACGTGGGGATACCTCTGGCCACTAGAAAACTGAAAGTAGTAGAGTGATAACAACTAATCACTAAGATTATCTCAAGAATATCATCTTGGACAGCCAAGAAGCTCCCATATGCAGACAGGGTTCACTTGGGCAAGTCAGTGATCTTTGAGATACATTCTTATTGGGCTCAACTATTCATTATTCCAGCTACGATGGTGAAGTCAATCGAAGCTTACTGTAGGAGTTGTATATGGTTTGGAGCAAATGAAATAATCAAGAAAGATTGAGTCTCTTAGAGCAGAATGTGTCTTCTAAAGGCTGCTGGGAGCTCAACTTATTCAATCTCAAATTTTGGAATAAGGCTGCTGTTACTAAAACATGCTGGAAACTGGAAAATAAGAGATATTATATGGATCAAATGGATTCATGCCTTTTATATCAAAGATCAACACATTAAAGAGATGCCTATCCCACAACAAGCAAGCTGAATGATAAGAAAGATTCTTTAAGTTAAGAGAGCATTTATAATGCACAAACATTTTGCAACCAGAAAGAAGAGCCTGGTCAAGTTCACATACTTGCAAATACTTGGATTGCTACCTAAAGGGACATGGAAAGGGCTAATATGTCTGAACCCTGCACGACCAAAAGTTATTGTTGTAATATGGCTTCAACTACAAGACATGTTATTAACTGTGAATAGATTGATAAAGTGGAGAATGAAAGTTGATTCTGTATATATCTTACGTAAAGCTGTTGATAAAGATAGAGACACCTATTTGCAGAATGTGTCTATACCAGAGAGCTGTGGATGAGGTTAATACAATCGTTGAAACTTAGCTGCCCCCCTCCCTTTTCTTTTTCTTCCTGTTTGGAGTCAAATACAATCCGAAATTCTACATCATACTAGAAGTAAATCAAAGCGTACTCAGAATCGTCAAGACGGTTTACACTGAGTATATACACTCCATTTGGATTGAAAGAAACACTAAACTCTTTGAGGAGAGACACTGGAATGTCTTGGTCAGAGAAATAGCGTGCACTTGCGATGTTAGAGTTGATGCTTCCCTTAATTTGGTCCTTCAAGAATAAATTCTCATGTGTGAGAATCAAGTTCATTCTGTTGAAGGGGACATTCTAGTTCATTGTGTACGGGGAGTAAAGGTCAGATCAATCAGTAGACTGTGGTCGAGTACTGCTGGAGTTGTAAATATCTTACTCGGTAATTAATGAAAGCTGATAGTTATCAAAAAAAAAAAAAAAGAAGAAAAGGAGAAGAAATGTATGATTTTCAAGAACACATTTGAACACAAAATCTTGGGCTTAAGCCCAAATATATGAAGACCCGGCCCATGAATAGAAGAAGACTAAAAGAGGAACTCTTTCCAAAACCCTCGTCATTCACGGTCTTCTCTCCAAAATATTTGGTATATACTCTCTCTATGTGCTTTCTCCGTCGATTCAATTATCATTGTCCTTCCAAGGGTTTTCTGTAATAGCTTTTAGTATCTCTTTTGCAGTTTTCACTTTCTAAAGGATTTTTACCAAGATGTCTCTAAGGCCAAGTGCTAGGACGGAGGTTCGTAGGAACCGATACAAGGTTGCCGTCGACGCCGATGAAGGCCGCCGCCGGCGAGAGGATAACATGGTTGAGATCCGGAAGAACAAGCGAGAAGAGAGCTTGCTCAAGAAGCGTCGTGAAGGCCTTCAAGCCCAACAACAACAGTTCCCTGCTAATCTTCAAACTTCCACCGTTGAAAAGAAGGTGGATTTCTTATTAGTTGTTATTCTTTTCATATCAATTTGGGATTCTGCATACCCGTTTGGAATTTTAGCTTTTTGATTGGTAAGCTTAGAATCTACTAGTTGTATTCGTTTGTGTTCTTCGGTAGGCCATATGTTGGTCTTTGTTCAATCAGTCCCAGACTATGTTAGTTTTGTTATAACTGTGGTTGATCAGGGCATGGTCAGTTTGATGTTTAAGGTTGAGTCGGCTTCTGATGTGTGAATATGTGCGTATGTTTCATCCGTCTAAAATAATGAAATCTTATCAGGAGTAAAGCTCCTCTGATTCTGTTTTAAACCTCCTTTATAGATGAACCTTTGGTCAGATATAAAGCTCTGATTTAAAGCTCATTTTTAAAAATGATTTAAATCAGAAATCTGTCAGTTGTCTGGTAGTAGGAACTTGATTTGGTTTTGGGTTGTTCTATGATTTGTGCTGATTTAGTTGTGAATCTGGTTTTTCAATTATTTGTTGGATTACAGTTGGAAAGTCTTCCATCAATGGTTGCTGGTGTTTGGTCAAATGATAGCAATTTGCAGCTGGAGGCTACCACACAATTTCGTAAATTGCTCTCTATCGGTATGACTAAGCCTGCTCCACCCTCTGTTCTGTTGATTTTATTCAATTTGCTCATCACTTGCATGCAATTTTTGATCAACAGAAAGGAGTCCCCCTATTGAGGAAGTTATACAATCTGGTGTTGTTCCTCGATTTGTTGAGTTTCTAATGAGGGAAGATTTTCCGCAGCTTCAGGTAGAGTGATGTGTTTATTACTCTTTTCTGCCTGCAGCATTTTGTTGTTGTAGCTTCATTCAACTTACTTTATCCTTGTGATTTTGCTTCATAGTTTGAAGCTGCTTGGGCTCTCACAAACATTGCATCTGGTACCTCGGAAAATACCAGAGTGGTGATTGACCACGGGGCTGTGCCGATTTTTGTAAAGCTTCTGGGCTCACCAAGCGATGATGTTCGTGAGCAGGTGTGATTAAACCTTAAAAACTGGCAGAACCCTGTGCTGTATAGACTCAAGTTATGTTGGTTAGTAGGCTGATTCTGTTTACTTTCCAACTATAGGCTGTTTGGGCACTGGGAAATGTTGCTGGTGACTCTCCTAGGTGCCGTGATCTTGTTCTTAGTAATGGGGCCTTGATTCCTTTGCTGGCTCAGTTGAATGAGCATGCAAAGCTTTCAATGCTGAGAAATGCTACGTGGACTTTATCAAATTTTTGTAGAGGCAAGCCACAACCTCCATTTGAGCAGGTTGGTTATTCGGTGTTGCAATGTTTTTATGCCTGCAATTGCTTAATTCAAAATACTGTGTTTTCTTTGAGCATTCAAAGTACCTACACTGAGGGTCATCTAATTTGGTAAAATGAAAGAACTTATTGGATGCGTTGCATAACTGATGTCAATTCATTTGTCAGGTAAGGCCAGCACTCTCAGCTCTTCAGCGACTAGTTCATTCAAATGATGAAGAGGTGCTAACAGATGCATGCTGGGCACTTTCTTACCTGTCTGATGGCACAAATGACAAAATTCAAGCTGTCATTGAAGCGGGTGTTTGTCCACGGCTGGTTGAGCTCCTCATGTGAGTGAATGTTCTACTTTCCTCATTTGACCTAGTTTTATTATATCTAACTTATGATTGAATCTGATGTATGCGCCAAATTGATCCCCAGGCATCCGTCTCCTTCAGTACTCATCCCTGCCCTTCGTACAGTAGGAAATATTGTTACAGGAGATGACCTCCAGACTCAGGTATGTAGGGCTTAATGAGCTTTTAGAAGCTTTCAAGGTTGAATCCAAACACTTTGATGAATTAGCCAATGAAAAAAAGTAAAAAAACACAATAACGTGAAATGATTCAAAAGGTGGAAGCATCTGAGACATTATGTTTTGAGAAGATATTTCAGTATTCCTAGAATCAACATCAAATTTGATTCTTGTTTTCAGTCCATTCTTGAATTTACAGCATTGTCTTGGTTTCATCGTGGACTCAGTCTGATTCCTCTGTGCATCTGAGCAATCTAGTACAAACCACAATTGTAACAGTCATTTTTATTGCCTACACAGCTGCTCTTAGTCTACAATTTTATGCACAAGATAAATTTATTTTTATTTGTTGTCGTATGAATAATCAATAGCATAAGTAAATATAGCAGTATTGAAAGTGGCCGTGTTACTGGTAGACAGTGGACTTCGATGTGGAGCAAGACATATGGACCGTTATTATTTTAATCTTTACATCCAAAGTCAGTGACTATCCAATCTTGTGCTTGAAATGAGTCTACCACATTTATAGTTTTTGGCAGTTGAGTATCTTTGTATAGATTACCAGAACAAAATGCTAGTGTGTTGGGGCACCTAACTTGACATGGTGGATGCGATAGAGGCAGAAAAATAAGATTTATAAGCTGTGTGCATGTAATATCTAACATAATTGTGGGGCAGTTGTGATTTCCATGTTATTCCAAAAATAAGCATTAAATTCAATCATTTTCCTAATATATATGCCTGATATAAAGTTGAAAATTTAAAAGAACTTTCAACTTCGTACTTGGTGCAATAATGGAATGTCACCGACATATGCAATGGTATTGTGGCCCGACAACCATTTTTTTTCTGGTCTATCAAAGGGAAAGTTGGATTACTTTCAAGTAGTTCAAATTAAATTCTTCAGGCAATTCTATTTGTTGACTGTTGATTCCTTTTTTTTTTTCCAAAATTAAGAGTATACTGATCAGAGGAGGCTCTTTAATTTTTCGCACAGAAGATATTAATTATTCTGTTCCAAATATTTTTTGGCACTTGGAACATTTTAACTGATGTGTGTCCCACAAAGTAGAACTACCACAAGAATAGCGAAGAGGATATTGGAATGTTGTAAATAGATTTGGGATTGTATTGGATTTTACTAATCTTGTAGCAAAGTGCCTTTTTAAAGTAGTTTGTTTTAGAAATAGTAATTACAGGACTTTCTCAAAACAAATAGTAGTAATTATGGGAATTATTTGCTGGCACTTGGTTGGGTATTTGTTACATCATCTTTAAGGCAATTTTAGTGTTCCTTTTCTTTTTGGGTTGAATAAAGCACTTGGTTGGTCTGGTTTTTTGGTACATTTTTACTTTTTTAGTGTTTCACTAACTTAACCCCTTTAAATCTCGATGACAGCAGGATAGTATAATCTTTTCATGTAAGTTGGTAATAAGAAATTTCAAGTTGTCTAGATTTATTCTGAAATGCATCTTCAATTGCTCAAAGTATGTGCTTTACACTCTCGTTTGGGACGTTATGCGTCTGTAAAATATCATAAGGTGCTATGGAGTTCTTATACGTTACGTTTCTGAGAATCTTAAATTACTCAACAAGTGTTTCCCAAGCTGTGTTTTTTTTGATAGGGGCTTCTAGCAGAGTTTGTTTTACAAAATATGATCTTGAAGTTATGATATTGTTTGAAATGAGAATACAGTTACAGTTGGTACTTGGAGAGTTTCTTCTAGCAGGTTGACTTTTTGCAGCAACAGTCTTGTCGATGGGTGCTTCCCTTTGATGTTCTACACATCTAGTTCTTGCATATCCCATAAAAGGAAAAGAGTTTGAATAACCCTTGTAAATTGCCAATTTCTTGGGATTGGTTTGCTGGAGATCATGAATTATTTGTCTTCCTTTACTGTCCTGTTCAGCTTCTATAATATCATACTTCAATGTGTGGATGATTGCATTGTGCAAAGACTACACTAGAAAATTGTTTTTTTTTTTTTTTGGTTTCTTCTTTAAATCCTCTGCTGAAATGCAACTGAGGTAGTCATGCATATGACTTCCTTCTTTATTACTAATATCGAATATCTTCTCAACCCAGTGCATTATTGAACATGGTGCCCTTCCTTGCCTGCTGAGCTTGTTGACACACAATCACAAAAAGAGCATCAAGAAAGAAGCCTGCTGGACTATATCAAATATTACTGCTGGGAACAAGGAGCAGATACAGGTATGTCCTCGAGATTTAAAGGACAGCTAAATGTGGTTTATAGTCAGCTCTTGGATACATTGTTTGCATGTATTCTGAGTTCTAGTAGGTTATATAAATGTAAGGGCGGTTAAATTGGTGAATATGGGAGTATAATAGTATATGTAGTAGTTGGAAATAGAATTGGAAATTGAGTCATGGAGATGTTTTGTCATAGTGCCACCATCTGACACTCCCCCTAGTTCTCTTTTATTTTTATGACATCTCATTTGAAGAAACCACACTGCATTTGCCATTTATCTAATAGTTTTTATATTTTGAGCAGGCTGTAATTGAAGCTGGATTAATTGGTCCTCTGGTCAATTTGCTTCAAACTGCAGAATTTGATATAAAAAAAGAGGCTGCCTGGGCTATTTCAAATGCTACTTCCGGTGGGACTCATGAGCAGATCAAGTATGTCACGTTCTTTGGGGCAATCATCTCTTTATTGTTGATACTCTTACTGAATTCAGTGTTTTCTTGTGCTTTTGGCTATAGGTTCTTGGTGAGTCAAAACTGCATTAAGCCTCTGTGTGATTTGCTTGTGTGCCCTGACCCAAGGATTGTCACCGTCTGTCTAGAAGGATTAGAAAACATATTGAAGGTTGGGGAAGCAGAAAAAGCCAACACTGGAGGCATTAATTACTACGCTCAGCTGACCGATGATGCTGAGGGATTGGAAAAGATTGAAAATCTTCAGAGTCATGATAACAATGAAATATATGAGAAGGCTGTTAAAATACTGGAGACATACTGGTTGGAGGAGGAGGATGAAACATTGCCGGCAGGTGATGGAACACAAAACGAATTCAATTTTGGCGGAAATGATATTCAACTTCCATCTGGTGGATTCAAGTTTGGTTGAAAGCTGTTACATCCATCCACCAAATTTCTCCCTTAACAGGTGGGTTAACATTGTACTCGAAACATTGTCTTCAGATACCTTTAATCTGCATGCTCTTTTTTGGATCTTGGAAAACGCCAAGGCATATATTTGTTAATTCTATGCTCACCTGAAGTGTTAACATGTGCAGGCTGTGTGTGGTGGATGAGAAGTGCAGTTTGAAAGATGACATGTTGGTGCTGGTGTCATGTCAGGTCGAGTCAGATCACCTCCCTGAGTCTGGTCAGTCCGGGTAGAGAGTCAGTCGTGGTTGAGGAGGTGCCGAAAAGGGGTCATACCAAATGACAGTCATAAATAAGACTGCGTGAAAGAGTCTATGAGGTAAAAGCAGTGGCATCTTGGGGATTTGATACACGATTCCCATGCATGCTTGTATTGTTTGGTGAAAAGTATGAGAGTTATTATTATCAGTGAATTAGCATCTCAGAGTGCGGAGTCCTTTTTCCAGTTAGCACATGAGATGTATCTGCAGTCTGTCTGAGTCTGTCTAATATTATTTTGAGATGCTGAGTGAATGTGTATACTTTATGAGTCATTTCTTATAACATATTGTGATAGAACACGTTTGAGCAATTTTGACTGTTGTTTCTGCCCTTATTTTTGGTTGCTCAAGTTCCAAGTTACATTAGCAATGGCAACATAGATATCACCATGACTATTTCATCAAATATGCACTACTATCTCAAGTCATTAACGATGTTTATTATTTCAATAATGTGAATTGAATATAGAAAAGAATATTTCTGGAGGTTGAAATTACTAATGCTTCATAGTAATTATTTTTTCGTTCGTTCATTCAAATATAACTATTTAATTAATTATATTTGCATCAAACTCAATAATCGAAAATTCAAATTGAACCAAACAAATCGAAAATTCAAATTTAATTTGTATTGGATTGTAATACTTTCAAAGTCAAAAAATCAAAAGTCAAAATCAAATCGGGAAATGGAATGTACACCTCCTAATTCGTATAGGTTGAAAGTGATACCAGAGCGGAATTTCCCAGACGTATACATGTCGCACAAAGTCCATATACCCTTGTTTTACTTGATATATTTGCTCTTGCCGATAGAATGACACACTTGGCCAATTCAGATAATCAGGAAGGGAACATCACCCCTTCATTTATGCGCATTAGTTTATTTCCTTATATGCATTAACTAGTAAATGTATTTGCCCCTATGTAAAAGAATATTAAAATATGATTCAATATTTGAGTCATAATTCTATAGAAGAAAATTCACCAGCAAATTAGCAAAGATATAATGCAAATGAAGCAACAAACTGTTAGTACACAGCGGAGAAGAATCATACCCCTATTTTTGTATAAGTAAATAGCATCAAAAGGAAGAAGGTATAAAGGTATAAAAAGTTCAGCTTCCGTTGAATAGGGTGTAATTAGTAGATATTGCTAGTGTAAAGATTCTTTTTATACTATCCACGTAATTTAACTGATTATAAATAAGTCGAACCTGCTGAAGCTTTAACAAAGTAAATCCAAACGTCATGGATTTTGATTTTTGATTTAGAGTACTGAGGCAAAAAAAATTATTTCTGATAAATAATATAGAGGTATTTAGATAATTTAGTTTCTACTTTTGATGTGTGCATGTATTAAATAAATTTTAAATTTTTATGATACATCTTTAATCTTATACACTCTTGTTTACTTCTCTAGTTCCTTGCCTTTATAGTAATTTAGTTCCTTATCTCACATTCTAGTTTAGTTTACTTAAAAATTATTTTGACAAGTCTAAAAATTTATTTCATGAAAAATAATATTTTTTTTATCAAGTCATTGATTATTCATTATTATTAATTTAACTATCATTTAAAATATTTTGATAAATGACAATTCTTCTTACAAGAATAATTATTTGACAGTGTTATATTGCGTTATAGTTAATTAAAATAAGTGCTTGATGTAACATATTTATAAACAAAAGAAGACAAAAAACATAAAAAATCCAATAAACCAGACCAAAATGGAATCATGCAAAATTGACTTAGTTGGTTTTATGTAATTTCAAATTTGAAAAACTGACATATCGTTTGGTTTTCTTTTATGAGAAAATTAATCGATTCAATCGAGCAATGAAAGGATATGTTTGGGTAAGTTGTGTTTGTATTAAATATTTTATATCAAATTAATAAATATAAAGATATAACTTTTGTATATATATTTTTATCACGTATATATATTTTTATCACTTAATCATAATAAAGTAATATGCATTTTAACTTTAATTTATTAACTTTTAAGGTTATTTGGGTAATTAGGTGCAAACAATCGATGGAGATAAGTATTTTATATGAATTGTTTCTCTTTTAGTGCGGTCTTTATTTTTTGCTTTAAATTAGTGGTATTTAAATTTTGCTTCTTCGGCTGATTTAATAAAAATTTGTGGGTTAGAGTATCCTTAACTATGACCTAATTTTAAGGTATATGTTTAGAGAACTTTTGCCTTATCAGACATAAATTGTGTAGTATCTAATTCGCAAGGTATAAGTTTAGAGAACTTTTGCCTTGTCCGACAAAAGTTCAGTAGAAATTAAGTTATGCATTAAGAGATATAACTTTGTGGTTTCTGAAACAGAACGCATGCCTCTTTCGGCATAAGCTCTGTTCATAACCCACAGATATGCCTTACAAAGCATTTTATAAGACATAACTTGTGTTATATTATGATAGAAAAATATTAAATAGTATCTTGTGATTCTTTTTTTTTCGATATTAAAAGTATTTTCGATCACTTTTTTTGTTACTTAAAATGCTAATGAAAGACAAAAACCAAACACTACTAATTTGAAAGAAAACAATTAACTAAAAATGGTCATATTTGCTCTTACACACTAAAAAAAGTCATACTACCCGTACACCGTTAGATCCCATGTCTTCAATATATTTGCTCATTTCATTCAACTTTGGGGTCATATTTGCTCTTATACTCTAAACAAAAAAAAATCATATTTATTCCTTTTGTGTTGATTCTCATTTTCCACCTTAAATTTTTTATGTGCCATCAACATGACACTTTTTTTCAATGAAATCTACTGACACAATTGTTGAAACAACTATCACTCTGTCGCAACAACAAAAGTTGAATTTTCATTTGGACAAGATCTAAGTGGTGAAATCGTATCCACAGAGAAGTTTTTAGTTTTAATTTTTTATTGGGTCATGCAGGCGGGCGAATTGAATTTAAATGGGTTAGTAGATTTAGTTAGATAACAAAACAAAGGTGCCACATAGAAAATTAAGGTGAGATCTGTAGATCTAAAGCAATGGAGGTAAATGATATTTTTCTTAGAGTCAAGGGTAAACATGATCCTAAAATCGGATGAAAATATAAATATATCATAAGCGTAAATATCACTTTTTTTTAGTGTATAAAAATAAGTATGACTTTAAAATTGAATTAAAAAAATAAATATGTGAAAAAGATATAACAAAGGGCAAATATAACTTATTTATAAAAATAGAAAAAAAATATAATCTTTCTTTTAAAAAATTAAAAACCACCCAATAAAAATATTCATGAAAATAGCTAATATATATAAAAAAATCATTATAGCCCAAATAATTAACCACCTAAATACCCACTTCTAAGCTCACCTTATAATTCCTTCCTACATTTCCATTTCCCCCATTTTTTTTTTTCAAAGACCGATTTATATGGGAGACTTGAGACTTTTCTTCTTCTTGGGCCATCTGAGTAGAAATTGGAACTATTCCACACTACATGGCCCATGAAAATTATACAACTATATATTTATCATTTAACTCCACTATTAATATTTTAAATAGATTAATTTTTAATTTTTAATTTTTGTTCATATGGCCCATAAAAATGATATAACTATATATTTATCATTTAATTCCATGATTTATTATTTAAAGAGTTTGGTTTTTAATTTTTGTGTTTATAAATGAAATTTATATCTAGCAAGACATAAATTCCTTAAGGATATAAAATATTAC
>JACEIK010000298.1:219115-277763 GCA_018107945.1 Datura stramonium | reverse complement strand
ATATTAATTACTCAATATTTTTTTATTTGTTTAAAATATATAAACATATAAATCTGATTAATTAAAAATTTTGAATGTATCTAAAAGTTTTCTAATGAAATGTTAATGTTGGGATCTGTTTTGCAACGCAGAATTAAAAAAAAAACTGCTTATGCAATTTTGTAGGCAACTATTCCTTTTTTTAAGGAAAAAAAATTACATAAAATTCTTATGTATACAATTATTAAATCCCCAAATTTATGCCTTCGAAAAAGCCACAATATTGAGGCGTGGTTTAGTGATTTTTGGCTATAAATTGCCAATATTTAGAGGTTAGAATTTTGCTAATATTTTTTGGATTATAAAAATATCAATTTTATCTTAAACTTATACTTTTATGTCAACATCCCAATATGCAAGGGATAGGGAGTCCATTAGAATCATCCGATAGAGTTCATATATGTAAATATGTAATGCCTTAACGGAGTAAATACTTTCAAAAAATGTAAACTAGTGCTGGATAAATTAATCAAGGTGCCAAAATCCTTCGCACTTAAAGTAAAGTCAATGCGTACTCGAGAAAACAAGCTTAAGTCAGTGAGCCTTATATTAACCGTTAGAGGTTCACGACACATTAAGAATATTTAGACTAACGACATATAAAACAAACAAAGGTTTGAAGGCTCACGCTAAATCAAGAAAGTGGTCTTAAGGGCATCCCCAATATAATACTAAAGATTTAAAATACATAAAAGTTAAATAAATAAACCAAGAGAGATAGTGTTTAATAGAGTTGTTTAGCGTAAATGGTATTTGAACTTAAACACAATCGCTATACCTTAAAAAGTTCATAGTCAACTAGACTTTTTGAGAGGAATAATCAGAATTATTTTTTTTGAAAGCAAATCATCCAAGGAAAGCCGTAAACAAGAATTGGGCCATTACGTAGTTCAAGATAAAAAAAAAGAAATTTTTTAATGACGTGATCGAAGACCATCTAGTCCTCTTACGTATCTGACCCAGGAAATAAGGTCAAACATAATTCATATTAAAAATAAAGGTGCAATTACAAAGGAAAGAAAGTCTTAAAGTTTGATTACAAAGGAAATAAAACAATGAAATGCGATTACAAAGGAAAGAAAGCCCTAAAGTGAGATTACAAAGTAAAGAAAGTTATAAAGTGAGATTACAAATGAAAGGAAGTCATAAAATGCGATTGCAAAGAAAGAAAGTAATAATTTCAAATGCAGGGTCGAAGGACGTCAAAAGTACAACTTCCAGAAAACTTCATCTTTTGCAACTGATCATGCCAACGATTATTTCTCATGATTGGGCAACAAATTGTTATTCACATTGGTGGAGCTTCTGCAAGCTTTATCACCATGTTATCAATCAAGTATTTAGTTTTGTGTTTGAGGGTGATATACTTCTCAGTATCATGCCCAACTACTCAGAGGATAGATACACCCTTGTCCAGATCATACCAATTTGCCGAAGGATTTGCGAGTTTCGCTTCCATTGGATGAAATATCCCTGCTACTTTCAGCCATTTATAGAGCCGAGTCAGTGATTCCCCTAATAGCATGAAAATCCTGATAGGTTTCCCTACGAAGTTTAGACGAGGTGCATCATTTTGGGGATTTGGTGGTCATGGAGAATAATATGTTGGTTGTCTGTTGTAGATCGAATATGAAATTTAGGGTGTCTGAGGGTAGTATGTCTGTGAGAAATACTAAACATATTGAGCATTCGATTGGTATTGTGGAGGTTGTTGGCGGTGATATGAGCTACCTTCTTGAGTTATCACTTCCATAACTCTTTCTCTTTTTTCTTTCCACCTTCGCAGACACCATCCTGGAGGGTCTTACTAGTGAACTGTAATGATGGTAGGTTTGTTATTCTCTAGTCTTAAGGACATATTTAATCATTTCTTTGTCTTTGATAACTTTAACAAAATTATTTTCACCTGTTGCCACCGTTCATTCATAGTAATGTGAGTCTTGTGCCTGAATCAAGAAAGTGATTGTTTTTGCTCTCCTCCCCCCTCATAGATGAGTGTACCCTAGATTCTTCTTCCCTCCACTATATAACATACTCTCAGAAGGATTCAGTTGGTTTCATCTTTATCTTTAAAATCAAAATTCTATTAGGAGTGATCTCAACATGAAACTTATAATGATCCACAAAAGCATTTTCCAAATTATCCTTAGTGCGTTATTTGATTGATCTTTCTTGAAGTACCGGTTTAAGATTTTTCTTCCAAACTTTGATTGAACAATTTGATTCTTATTCCTTCATTCTTATCCACACCAATTAACTTTTTGCGATAGACTTTTAAATGGAATAAAGGGTATCCTAACCCATCAAACTTTTAAAACTTTGATATCTTATAACCTTGTGGCAACTCCACCTCAGAAAATACACATAAATCTTCATACCTCATGCTTTAGTTACTATCGAGCCTACTCAGATCTCTCATAAAGCCTTTCAAACTTTTTAACTTCCTGTTTACCATTTCATCATTGACTACTCTTACTTTATTTTTAGTTTCAACATAGTGATCAATATTTTGGCAACATAGCTCTTAGGTTTGTTTCACAGGTGGAGTAGTGAAATAAGTGTACACTAGTGAAGTACGGCGTGTCAGTGATATATTATAGGCATTTGGAGGAGCAAATGTATACATAAAAGGAGCATTCTGAGTTGGATGAGTGAGCGAAATATTCTAAATTTGATGAAAAATGGTGAAATGATCTCCCTAGTCATGCTTTGAATTTGTTGAGAAGTGGTGAAATGATCTCCCTGGTCAAGCTCATCCGAGATTAAAAATGGAGGTGGCATGGGCCCTTTTTGGCAAACATCAAGAGGTGGGGTCATGTTTAGTGGGATTTGAGAAGTTTCTCTATTTGCATCACCATCTGACTTAGTTTAATAATTTATTACTCTAGACGAGCAATGACCTTTGAGGTTGTTTCTGATCTTGTCGAGGCACTAAGATCGATTACGATAGATAAAATGGGGAGTAATATTAAGTGACTAGGTTGATTTAATTGGGGTCTATAATGGAACGACTCTTTTTAATTTCCCAAATAGGGAGTGGTGAGTCTGTAATTACTTTCTTCACTCTAGACCATCTAAAATATAGATGTTTTGCTAATGAGTACTTACAACTTCTTTGCTTTGATCTATGTGAAGTGAACAAATTTGATTATCAACACAAATAAGCTCTTTAACTTGAAAAAATTTCAAAGGTGAAAGTATTAGTTCATCAATCATAGTAGCTAATCAAAGATAATGTAGAAAATAGATAACATTTATTTTTCTTAAAATAGACTAATAAAATATTTAAAGAATGGAAGATTTTAAAAGGATCACTGAATGGACAAAATTTTGACCATTTAGTGGATTCTGACATTTTGAAGCTCAAGCTTTCATTAGTGGTGGATTCGATGGAATCCAGCTCAACTTGTTCTGAAACCAGCTCAAATCTTGTATACGAGCTCCTCAACATGTTTTCAAATAAATGCAATAACAACTACGCGATTCGACGCACTTTTAAAATACATTGAATATTCAAAATTTAAAACTCGAGGTTACATTCATGGCTTTCATGGTGTTCATGCTTCTGTTTTCACGTGTTTTAGCTCTCTTTCAATGGACAAAATTCATTTTTCAACTTCTAACCGTGCATGACAGCTAATTTGGACGTTAAATATGTAAATTCGAAACTCTGAAAGTTGTATTTCCATGTTGCACATAGAACACCAAGAACACACATTGACATTATTTTATTTTTTTGATTCTTCTTCATGATTTTGAGCTACAAATGCTGAAATTTGGGTATTTTGAGCCCACTTTACTTAGTATTTACTCTTTGTGGTATTAAAAAAACTTTTTGCATTTTTTAAATTGGGGTTCTGGATCAAATGTATCTTTTTTGCCCCTTCACCAAGCACACATGAAGATCCTAAAAAATTACTAGCATATTCAAATTTTCAACACCCGTCAAATTCTTCGGAATCGTATCAAATTTTAGAAGTAGATTTCCCAAGAGAGAGAATAAATCCCAATATTTTTTAAGCTCCAAATTAACCTGAATCTTTAAGATGCATTACCATGTTCTTCAAGTTCTTCAAACCTTCAACCCAACAAATGGTAGTATCTTCTAATCACCCTCAAATGACTTAAAATTTTGGACCTAGACTCTAATAACTCTAGAAAATGCAAATCTAGTGTCAAAAACAACAAACAAAATTATATTGAAACATATTTTCGATTTATTTTTTTGGGTGGAATTTTTGGATTTGTTTTGTCAAACTAAGACTAGATTTGAAGGAGGAAAAAATTATTCCAAGATCTGATACTAAATGACACAATATCGATATGCGGAAAAAACTCTAAATCTAAAAACAAGAAATAAAGATAGAAGACAGACACAAGTAAAGAAATTAATTAACGATGATAGCTATAGAAAATTAAAATCTTCAATCAATTGAACCAAACCGAACACCAATCTAAGAGATAAACCAACCTCAAGAGGATAAAATCCTCATGGACACAATCTATTAATACTATAATCCTCAAGAGAAAATTTTATTCTCACAAGCAATCCAATCAACATTGTATAACAACAAAAATTTCTAGCCTCAACTCTCACAAGAGTATCTACCTAATAAAATGATATAGTGAAGTATTTATACTAGGCTAGGCTAAGTCTAAAGACAAATAATGTTTATTATAAATATGCCCTTAATGAAGTAATGACCTTCTTAGTCTTCTTAGGCATGAGGGCTTGTGTTTCAAGAATAGCTTCTTTGCATACATATCCACTTTCTTCCTTCTCCAGGTAGTCTTTCATTTGGTGCCTTGTACTTTGATTTTAGCATGTTCTCTAGCTTCAAGCTATCATTTCAAGAACCTTTTAAGCTTTTAATGTATGGACTTGCTTGGACGTCATCAAACTCCCTTTCTCGGCTTTGAATGCTCGTTTTTGAGACTACTCGACTTGCATTATCCATGGATAGCCATCTTTGTTATGTAGTACTTATAACATAAGAGTGATACAATTTGTAACACTTTTCACATGGAGGCAATTTAATTGATATGTAGGCGTAAGACATATGAACAAATATTATGTGAGGTAAATAACAAATGGACAATTAAGCCTCAGCCGCATAACATATGTACTAACCTTCTAAAACATATAACATATAGGCACTCAATCTGGATAACATGAATCTTATGAACAACCTATAATATGAATTGGATACAAATAGATAATCTCAAAGGAATATATAAGCACATAAATTTTGTCTTTAAAACAGACATGTTTACGCCTTATAGACAGTAAATTATACATCATTTGAGTGGTTAACTCTGGCACTTTAATCACATAAACGTTGGAAACGTATAACACTTTTAACAATTGATCTACGAGGCATATATCATATAAAACATGTGATTTATATGTTTGCAACATACCAACCATTAACCTATGACTCGGTGGTGTATAACCTTTAACATATATGTATGTAGCATTTTGTTGCGTCCAAACGCATGCACAAGTACACTCGGTCATACAAGCAATATAGAATTTTAAGTTCAGATATCGTACCAATATAGATTTGTCGATTAAGTATTTACTAAATTAAGCTAATGCTAATTATGTATTCAAGCAATAAAACCTAAAGATATATTTATGAATTACTAAACTAAAAATAAAAAAATAACTAATGAATAATTAACCAAAGAAAGAGTAGATTTTTACGTAATTAATAAGATAAATCAATCTAGGGCTATGAATTCTCTAGCAATCATGTTGAGTAATCACTTGAACTGACTTTGATTTTCTATCGACTTATTAGTTGCAGGTTAATATTACTTTGTTGACCATTTTGCTGATAACTCTAAGACTACCTGAGTACACTTAACGCCTATATTTCTATGGCCATCAAATAATAATGAAGTTTATATATATTATTTCTAAATCAAATGAGTAATATTGAAGGGTATATATTTATCTTCATTAGCGAAACAATTTCTTTTCCCTATAAGCTTTACGAACAAGCTCTACTTATTCTTGTTATGCACACAATTTGCTCTTTTGATCCAATTAACGAGCCAAAAATAGTATTTGAATGGTGATCAAGTAGTTAAATAATTAAGATCAAGAAAAAATAAATAATCGCACGAGCATGTAGCATGACGATAACTATCTTAACAAGTCAATTCAAGTTTATACAATAATAATCATGCAGCTACCATAATTTTAGAACAAAAAGTTTAGTTCACATATATATGTAGAAATTACAATAAACCATTCAAAGAAAAATGTAAAACAAATAATATAGAGAAGAAAAGACAAAATCAAAATTCTCCGGCTTGCACAACTGCTCCTAGCTCTCCATAGGTCAAAAGTTGTGTTAAAACCGTACTTAGAGTGTATTTGTAGAGTTTGAAAAAAACTGACTTTTAAAAATATTAAATTTAAGTCATACTAGGGCAAAAATCCCGACGTGTTTGCACCACCTTATCGCAAGGAGTGGCGCAAAAAGGCAAATTGAGTTTAGAGACACATGTACTTCTTTCGCTACCTTCATCGCAACAATAGCAACTTTTTTGTTTCCCTTCGATGTCAATGTGTGTTGCTCCTGCATGTTGCTTTTTCTTTACATTCTGTATTTTGATTCCTTTTAAGTATATATTGTTATTTTATTCAATTTCTTCTCTTGAATTGTCTGCTTAATTTTCTTCTATAATTTTTCACTCTTTACTTATTTTTATTTTAAATTTTTTTAATTTATAATATTTTATTCCAATAAGACTACAACAACACTAAAATTTGAGGTAAATAATGGCTAAAATAAGCGTATTTTGACCTCTCATCAACAGTTCAACGCTTACAGTTAGACTCTTACTCGTCCTTGAGCAAGCTTTAAAGCTCACATGAATAAATCAAGCCTAGGAACTCCACCATTTTGGATACAAACAATTAGATTATGTAGAAATTCACAACATCAAGTACACTTCACGATCATCACGAAAGACATGCAAGAAAATAATAAATTTCTAACCTCCTAATCTCAGAGGTGGACTCTAACTCATCAAATTTAAGCTCACTTACCTACTTTGTCAAATAAAGCTAATAACATCATCTATCTATAATGAAATAAGTTTATTCACAAGAATAAATAGTCAATACACTCAAATCAAATATTAAATGTAAATTAAGGGGCTTAGCATCAAACAACAACTCTCGCACTCACAACAAAATCCACATGTATGTAAAATGGACCATAGCCTTTCCCATTATATGCATCTCCACTAATTAAGTGTGCTCGGATAGAATCAAACATAACTTAATGGATTATAATGTTGACTAGGGGATGGGCAGGAAAATTATATAATATTGACTTGCTCTTCCGTAAGCACTTTGCAATTTTACACTTCGTCGCCTATTATTTTCTTCTCTTTATTTTTTTCAGCCATCTCTTCATCAATTATTTCACTAGTTTTCTCATTATATCAAGAACATTTCAATCATATATATATATATATTCAAGTATTTTTGTTCTCTCTTTTTATGTCACATTCCTTCCAAAAGGGCCTTTTCATCACAAGTAGTCATTAATGGTCACCATTTATACTTGATGATGCAAATCGAGTTACCTAAAGAACAAGCATTCAAATTCGACCAAAGGAGTTTGAGGACGTCCAAGAAAGTCGCTATATTGGAAGCTTAGAAGGTGCTTGGAATGATGGCTTGAAGCTTGGGAACATGCTAAAATGGAAGTACAAGGCTCCAATTAGAAGACTATTTGAGAAGAAAGAAATGGGCTATGTATGCAAAGAGGCTATTCTTAAAACATAAGTGTTTGCGCTCCAGCGCACTCGCAAGCGTACGCGGTCGCACAAGTAATACAATGACCCTTTTTAAGAGCCGGATGCCGAACCTATAGGGACTAGACCAATTCAGCGAATTATCAAGTTCAAGTGTTAAACTAACTCCGCAAGTGTTGATTATAGAAATTTTTGGTAAATTCTAATTAAGTCTAGGGGTGATCACAAAATACTCGAGAAGCAATATACGAAGCAACTAGAGTTAAGGCTTAATAATCATGCAATGCTACAATTCACAATGGTTCGAGTATGAAAACTTCAGTTGTCATCTCACATAATTAAATTGCTATGTTCATGGTCTTTCGAGCCTCTAAACACGATAAACTAGTCTCACACCTACATCGTTGAGAAGGGATGTGCGGTCCTAATTTGTGAGAAATTTAAATACATGGATGTAGTTTATGGAATTTGTGCCCTTCATTATGGACTTTCGTACCTCTAATCATTTACCCGAATTTAGCTTCACAACTACTTCTACGAGTGGTGATGTGATAATTCTAAGTTGGTATCTAGCTCATCCCGTTTTAATAACCAAGCATGGCAAATTAGGTATAATTTCTATACTAATCGCGAATCCTATCGTAAAAATAAGAACTTGCTCCCTCCATTCTCATGTTCTAGCCTAGGGTTACTCTTTCGAGCTTTTACCTAAGCTTAACGAGTTTGTTTTCATGGTTATCAAGCATAAAAACATCAATAATTAAGAATGCAAGACAAAACAACAACTAAAACTCAAACCAATGAAGAATTCATGCATTTACAATCATATTACATAGCCTCAACCCTAGAGGAAGGGTTTTAGACACTCATGTTTGTAAAATTACTCAAAAACATAATTCAAGCAACGTACTTACAAGAATAATTAAAAGAGAAGGCAAAACAATGAACCCTAGGTAGAGTTCTTCACTTCTCCCTTCGTCGCTCCTTTACGATCCCAAAGATATCTCGTGATAAATAATTCTAAAAGCCTAAGTAATCATTTATACTAAGTGCGAAAATACAATTTTTGGCCGTGCATGTGAAACCGCTCCAAGTACGCCTATCGCGGGAGGTTTTGCTCCGTGACACGGCGCCTGGGCGCAGTGCACCGCTGACGGCACTTTGGGAAAGGCATGGCGAGAGCATAGGCGTGGCACGGAGGCCATCACGCCTCGCACGCCATGGCACCTGACCGGACGCACCGCACCACCGAAATCTCTAGCCTGACATCCCGCCGCGGTGGCGTGGTACGGGTGTGATGCCCCGGAGGAGCTCGTACGCCGTGGCACGACATCAAGCCACG
This sequence comes from Datura stramonium, assembly GCA_018107945.1. Taxonomy (NCBI): domain Eukaryota; kingdom Viridiplantae; phylum Streptophyta; class Magnoliopsida; order Solanales; family Solanaceae; genus Datura; species Datura stramonium. Next base: position 268,603 of record JACEIK010000298.1, on the reverse strand, counting down.
CGCACTCTACCCGGCACTCCTCTCGCGACTCGCTCAGCGTAACACGGCGCCCGCCGTGGCGCCTTGCCGTGGCGCGTTTCTGTGGTGTGACGGAGTAATTTCCACATTTTCATCATGCTCTCTTCCGTGCACTTAACTCAATTTTATCTTCGTGCATCATCATATTAATCTCATCCTTAGCATTTTTCTACCTACAAAACAAAAGAGCTAATCATATTGGTTAGTTTATAATGAATTATACAAAATCACATGAGAATGTAATTACTCAAACCATAAACATGTACTTAATTGGGGTTATAAAATAGCACTTGGGCACGTAATTATGCCCAAGATCACTACCCCAAATTTAAAGCCTTGTCTGCCCTCTAACAACCTTTTTACATCTCATGCACATGAAGACTCAAACATAGCTAATTGAAGCAAGACAATTCAAGCTAAGTCTACAATAATTATTTTAGATAGCAAGCTAAAAATAGAGCATGCAAGATTTAACCCTTAAAATCGAATATAACTATTTAAAGACTTCCTAACCTCAAGAATGGACTCTCAACCTCAACAACCTCATGCCAATCAACCGATCAAGAAATCCGACATGAATTTTATCTCATCAAACATGTGCACTCACAATAAGAGAGTTACCCATTTTCACCATATGTTTTCAAATTATAATATGTATGGGTATATGAATAAGAAATACTCACTCTCAAAAAGAATTCACATGCTATGTATTGACCCATAAGCTTTCTTTAGTGTTTTACTCCACTAATTTAGGAATATTTGGAAAAATGATCAAGCATGACTTCGTGTTGAAATATAAGCTAAGGGGGGCGTGTAGGTACTATTATGGCGTAATAAGTGATCATCTTCCTAAGCGCTTAAATACACAATACCTTCCATTAGGAATTTCTATCCTCCTACTTCACCTTTTATACTTTTCAACTCCCATTTCTTTGTTTCCCATCTCATTAGGCACTCTCAAGTTGTTAGTAAGGAGTACTTAAGCAATTATTTTTCACTCTTTTCTTTTTCTTCACTCCTTACTCACTCTTATTCATTTTTACACAAGTACCCTCTAGTCTTCTCTTCATCTCCAACAATATTTTTCTTCTTATTTCACTTTTCACTCCTTAACTTCTTTTGTATTTTCACATAAGTGCTTAGGAGTTTTTGGATCAAAATCACGGATAATGAAAAAAGGTTAAGCTCATTTTGTGCCTAGCAAAAGAATAGCTAAAGGCTCAATAGGGCTAACTGGACAAGACATTCATGTAGGTAAAGCAAGAGATAAAAATTAGCCCATTCAAAGAAATGCCTAAATCATCTCCTACAATCGACATCCTCATTTCACTTTTTTTATACACATTAGGCAAGTTCTAGACACTACACTATAGCATGGAATATTCAAAAACCTTACACACACAACACATGCTCAATTCAAGAAAATTCTAGCGTAACTCTTAATCAAACAATCACAAGAATTTTGAGATTAAGTTTTAAGCACATCGAGTCACATTCAAGAGCCTAGGTGTCTCAAACAAAGTTATAAACTACTTACATGCTTCAAAATTTACAACACACTTGCATCAACAACTATACATAGCACATAAACTGTAACATCAAGCCACAATCGCCTAAGGGTTCAAAACAAAACCTATTGACTAATTCTTCCTCAAGACGTTGTCATCCATCCATTATTAAATGCACCCCTAACTATGACAAAAAACAACTATGTATGAAAAAAATAAAATTTTATTCATCGGTTCAAAGTGCCCCCATCGAAAAAGAACCGAAAAGAAAAACCAACGGGTGGGTGAATCATGCTCAACTCAACTTTTCATCCAACAATTTCTTACAAGGCACTAATTCCACCAAAATCATTAAGCACAAAAATTTTAAAATTTCCCTCACCCCACACTTGAATCATGCTATGTCCCCAAAGTATCAATTAAAAGTAATACAAGGGTGAGAAATACTCCCTGAGGCCTCTAGGCCTAGCTAACAACATATTTTTCTTTATTTTTGTACAAGTGGGTTATCGACCCCACACTCATTCTCTACCATGATCCTTAGCTTCCTATTCGAAGGGTACTCCCACTTTCCTAAATTCGTGCTTAATTCACCACCAAAAACAACAACAAGAAAACATAAACAAAATCAACACAAAGGAAAAATAAAATTATACCCCGTGGTGCCCTTGCTGCCTCCTGCGTCGCTAATTTACGGTCAAGCACGACATGGACTATCTTTCTCGTGACATCCTCAAACTATGTTTCCTTCGAGAACCATCTTCCTTCTTTTTTTTTATTTTTCAAGGGAACAACCTCCACTCGTCCTTCCAACTCCCTTTCTCTAACTAAAGCCCTCCATCGATTCTAGCTTAAAAGCGATCACTTCATGCCATGGACTCATATTAAATTCGCCACCCTACACTTAGCCTTTGACAAAGACACCGACCTTACAAAAGTTTCTCGTAGTGTGTGGGTAGGTTAATCTCTGCACTTAAGAGTTCTTCTTCATCATCGACCCTCATTTTCGTGGTCCCTACTCTTACATTTATAATTGCTCCAAAGTGGCCAAGAAAGGCCGCCCCTAAGATCGTGGGGTACTCTTGTCAACTTTAAAATCAAGTATGACGGGGTCACGGCATAATGAACTTACCCACTTTGACGAGAAGGTCTCGATTATTCCATCTCGGGCCACTCTGAGACTTGTCTCCGCCAACCGCAAAGATCATTCAGTGGTTGGTCTCGATTGACCCAAACCCCAAGGTGTTAAACAAAGATAAGGGAATTCAAAATTAATCGTCTCTAAATCACAGAGCTCTTATCACCTCGCCTTTACCAATTTGGGCTGAGGGTAAAATCACTGGGTATTTCGAGCTTTTTTTGATATCTTGCTCATTATCCCGTGGCCGTACTCGCCTCAATGCCACCCCCGAACATCTACTAATTCGACTTTGTTGGCCACCACATCTTTCAAGTACTTAGCGTACTTGGACATTCCCTACAAAACACACAAAGGAAAATTTACGCGTTCTTTGAAAATACCAAAGAATCCTTAGAGTTACTCCCCTCCGCTTCTTTTTGAGTCTTGCTGAATGGTGGTGGTGGTCTCTCGCCGTTGCAATGATGATTGTGGATTTTGTTGCACAACACTGGACATCTTCCTTTTCCGTGGATGGTCCTCTTTTTAACTAACTCTAGATTTACACCTTATTTCTCTTCTTTCGGTGCATCGCCCAATTGCCTAATACCTCGATCGATAGTGTTGACTCCGTCGTGGGTTTGTATCTCGTGTCACTTGATAACCCTCCCTAAGGTCCGGCAGGCCGAGTAGCTACTATTTGACCCATATGTTGCTCTTAGATTGGCAGGTACAATCGCTGATTTTTCAAATCATGTCATCCTCGCTGATTCAAGGCTAGGTCTGTAAGCTGCTACAATCTTCGCAACGCCTCCCTCAATGTTGTCGCTCAATCGGCTACCATTCCCGCCGTTCGCTATCGATACCGTCTGCTAAGGTTGCTGGTAGCTTTGACTTTGATTTACCCCAAGAAAATTTCGGGTGGCTCTACCAATTCTTGTTGCACCTGCCTCCAAAGTTTCGATTGTTTCTCCGAACATTCCCAACAAAATTGACCGAGTCTGCATTTTGCCTGTAAGATTCTCGCATTGTGCCTATTATTACCAAGATATCTTATACACTAACTAGAGCTCCAGCTGAATCGCATTCACTCGCCCTCGCAGTTGGTTCTACTCGCTTTGTTGAACTGAGCCATTCCGATGCCGAAAATGATGCTAGTCAGGCCGCCAAGGCATTTAAACCATCCACCTCTATTAGCCCCCGCCGTTCTCTTTCCGCCCTCCCATGACTCACCGTGCCACTCGATTTTCCCCGAGCAATCCCTATTCAACAAAGTGTACAACTCATCATGTCTTCCAACCTTGCCCACCCGATGCGTAGTCTAGTAAAATTTTGGGTGTGGGTTTAGAGTTTCCACAAAGGTATGGGCTAGCACTTCATTAGACCGTCAGGATGGGGAAGTCTCTCAATAGTGACTCGAACCTCTCCTGCCAACATGTGTTTTCCTCTAGCCTCTCGCTTAAAGCTAAAATTTCACTTCTAAGTTTGGCGCCTTTACCAAGGAAAGAATCTAATGAGGAACTTCTTTGCTAAGTCATTCCAAGAAGTTAAGGAATTTGGTGGCTCAGCTTTCAACCACCTCTTTGCCTCTCCCAATAATGAAAATGGGAAGAGTGTGAGTCGGACATAATCGCTGACACTACCAAGTGGGGACAAAGGTGTTACCGATCTCCAAGAGTTTCCTATGTTACCGTGGGTCCTCATGAGTCATCCCTTTGAACTGGTCACTAGAATTTAACAAATTTACCATATTCTATTTCAATTAAAGTTCCCTCCTGTGCCCGGCTTCATGGATACTAGAGGTCACATTGTTAGCATGGGATTGCCACTTCACGAACCGCGGCCTGGGCCGCCATGGTTTTGCAACAAATTCGCTGGGTTCTAATGCGGGTGTTGTTGTAATTACTCCTAAAGTCTCTTTAGCTTTACCCTGTGAGCCTCCTTAGTAAATGTACTGTCGCTCAAGTTCCAACAATGGTTCCACCAATTCTCTATTCCTTGCAAGCTCTCAAGTAAGGACAACCTCGTCACCGCAATATAGCAGACTAAGACCAGTTTTCAACACTCGAGGAAATTAAAAATCACACAAAAATAGAAAATTCACTAAACTTCGCCAGTCTCCTAGCAACGACACCTCAAAACTTGTTTGCGCCTAGCGCACTCAGTGTACGCAAATGTGACAAGTAATAATGTGCTGACTCTTTTTAAGAGCCTGATGTCGAACTCACAGTGGACTGACCAATTAGCAAATTATCAAGTTCAAGTGTTAAACTAACTTCATGTTGTTGGGATTATAGAAATTTTCAAGAAATTCTAATTAAGTCTAGGGGTGATCACAAAATACTTGAGAAACAATATATGAAGCAACTAGAGTTAAGGCCTAATAATCATGCAATGCTAAGGCCACAATGGCTCGAGTATGAAAACTTTAGTTGTCATTTCACATAATCAAATTTCTATGTTCATGGTCTTTAGAGTCTCTAAACACGACAAACTAGTCTCACACCTAAGCATCGTTGATGGGGATGTGCCGTCCGAATTTTTTGGAGTAATTTAAAATACATGGATGTGATTTACGGAATTTTTGCCCTTCATTATGGACTTTCGTCATTCTTCAATCATTTACCCGATTTAGCTTCACAACTACTTCTACGAAAGTGGTGATGTGATAATTTCAAGTTGGGTGTCTAGCTCATCCCGTTATAATAACCAAACAAGGCAAATTAGGTATAATTTCTATCCTAATCGCGAATCCTATCGTAAAAATAAGAACTTTCTCCCTCCATCCTCATGTTCTAGCCTAGGGTTACTCTTTTGAGCTTTTACCTAAGCTTAACGAGTTTGTTTTCATGGTTATCAATCATAAAAGCATCAATAATTAAGAATGCAAGACAAAACAATAACTAAAACTCAAATCAATGAAGAATTCATGCATTTACAATCATATTACGTAACCTCAACCCTAGAGGAAGGGTTTTAGCCATTCGTGTTCGTACAATTACTCAAAAACATAATTCAAGCAACGTACTTACAAGAATAATTAAAAGAGAAGGCAAAAACAATGAACCCTAGGTAGAGTTCTTCACTTCTCCCTCAAGTTCCTTTACAGTTTCCTAAAGATATTTCGTGATAAAATGATTCTAGGAGCTAAGTATCCTATTTACACTAATCGGGGAAAATACAATTTTTAGCCGTGCATGAAACCGCCCGTGCACGCCGCGTATCGTTTTAGTTTTGCTTTGTGACATGGAGCAGGCTGTGTGTGCACCGGACGCATGACCTGGTAAGGCATGTGCGATAGGGCGTAACACGGAGGCCATCGTGCTCTTCTTGCACGCCTTGGCACGGACTGGACACGCTGCATCACTAAAATCTCTATAAAGGACATCCCTCATGCGCACATGGCATGGGAGTGACACGCTTGTTGGCGTGGGATTCGCACGCCGTGGCACGTATTAATTATCGTGAGTGTGCACTCGCCAAGCACTCCTCTCGCACTCGCCTCGAATGACACGACGCCTACTGGGCGAGCGCCTTTTCGTGGGCACGCTATGTGGTGTGATCAAGGCACTTCCACATTTTCTTCATGCTCTCTTCCATGCACTTAATCCCTAAATTCCTTTAACTTAGTGCATCATCATATTAAGCTCATCCTTAGCATTTTTCACCTACAAAACAAAGAGCTAATCACATTGGTTAGTTTATGCACGAAATTATACAAAATCACATGAGAATATAATTAATTAAATGGACAAACATGACTTAATGAAGTTATAAAATAGCACTTGGGCACGTAATTATGCCCAAGATCAATAAGCCCTCATGTCTAAGAAGACTAAAAAGGCTCTTACTTCATTAAGGGTATTTTTGTAATAAATATTACTAGTCTTGAGCCTTAGTCTGACCTAGTATAAATATTACATTATGTCATTTTATTAGGTAAATTAATACGTGATACTCTTGTGAGAGTTGAGGATAGGGCCTTTGTTGTCATCAAATGTTTATAGGATTGCTCTTGAGGAAACATTCCTCTTGAGGGTATCTTAGTGATAGATTGTTTGCCCAAGGATTCATCCTATTGAGGGTTATCTCATAGATTTGGTACTTGTTTTGGTTCAATTAATTGAAGGTTTCAGCTTTCTATAGCTATTATTATCAAATAATTTCTTTACTTGTGTCTTCCTTCTATTTTTATATTTTTGTTCTTAGTTTAGGGTTTTAATTTTCACATTTTGATATTGTATCATTAGAATATATGCCTTTAAAACTAATTAACTCCATGTTACACATCTTCCAGCTTATTTGCTTAAATGCAATGTGTTTCACAAATCGTACACTGAACTAAAATCTATTCATGTTTAGTTGTGTAGAAGATGATTATAGGTTTATATGTTTGAGTGTTATGCTCATATGCTTATATTTCATAGTTAAGTGTTATATATATATATATATATGTTTTTCATAACATAAGAGTTCATATTTTAAATAGTTTTGTACCCCTCTTGTTATAAGATTGCGCGATAGATTTCATGTCATAAGTTACAAGCTATGTATCTATTTGCTAGATATTTTAGAGTTTATAGGTTCACATGCGATCTTCTAAGTTGACAATTCATTCATGGTTAAATTACATGCTTATGATCCATTGTTTGTCATGATCCTAGTGACCGTGATTGGCACCCACACTAACCCCCTGGTGGGCGGACCAACGGCTCCCAACTAATTATCCAATCTCAACAGCAAATACAAGTAAATCGCATTATAAAAATAAATAGTGGAAGCCTTAAATTAAGTTAAAAGAATACAGTCATCAAATCTGTCTAATACATCCCTGATGAGTTGGTAATTTATCAACTCACTAGGCTCTTAAACATGAGTTTTTTCATAGTTTTCAAGTTTATTAGTTAGATTTTATGTCTTTTATCCTTGATCCTTTCAGGTACTTAACTTGAATGGAGAAAAGCATGAAATCGAGTAAAAACCATGAAAATAGAGTTGATGACCGACGCTCCACTGGAGGAAACCAACAAAATGTCGGATTGACCGCAGTTGCCTACTATATGGAAGAAGGTTGGACGCCAAAGGACCGCAAATCAGCACTGGTGAACTACCGATGCCAACGCCTAAGTGATAAAGAACTTACTGCCATCAACTATTACAAATTGTCCATCCGCAGATCAGCACTGACGAACCGCCGAAGTGCCAAAAACATCACTATCCTCCATCTAGAACTGATCGACATTTCGTCAACTTGCACCGGTGAACCGTTGGTGAATCACAAGTGAGGCTCGTAAGCCAGGGGTAAAAATGTCAAGCACGAAAAAAGAGGAGCATATCTGTACCCTATTTGTGTACCTCTCATAAAAGAACTAAATACTTCATTCTAGAAAAGATTGATCATTCTATTGCTTTTGGCTTGTATTGAAAGTAAAGAGAGAAAGAGTCATATTCTTCATTGAGAAGGTAGAAAACTCCGTTGGAGTTCAGACCTGGCTTGAATTTCTCTTACTCAAGTTTGTGGATGGATATTGAATTGTTGTTTAATGCAATGTCTTATTTTACTTGCATGAGTAGATAAATTCTTTGCTAGGGGTGTGTGAATGATTGGGGTTGGGTATTGTGTATTTGATCTTATATTTACTCAATTAGTATGATTTTAGTGTTTCCTCTGAATTTTAAGTTGAAAACTCATAGTTGCAAATGTGGGTTGCATTTTTCTACTTTAATTTTGTTTGAAAAAGGAAATTAAGGTATGGGTGAGGAAACACTAATGGGTATATGGGTGGTAATTATGTGGGTTTGGGATAGACGTAGCCAAAACCCATTATTACACATCCATTAAGGATTGGAGCTAGAAATAGTGAATCCACACCCAAGTTGATGTGGTTGTTGTGAAGAGGAACCTCGGAATTTGAGAAAAAGGTATAAGACAACTAATTGGTTGAGAAACTTAAGATGTTGCCTAATCCGCAACTAATTATACTGTTGAGTAAACATAGGAGCAATTAACAATTCCAACCAATTGAAGTCCGTATCGATATTACACCCCTAGTAGTCTCTCCATTGGTCTTTTCTATACTTTGCCCCTATTTTTAGTGTGCAAATTCATATTTTATTTTATAACTCGTGATTCCCCCAATTTTCTCTTATTTGTCTTAACAACATTGATGCAAATTAGTTCAATTTAATAAATGACTATTGTGTGATTAGCTGACATTCCTTGTGAAATTCAATCCCGACACCCATCGGCTTATTTGTTTTGAACAACGACCGTTTACGCTCCTTCGTAAAGAAGAGTGTAGTTTGGACTCAAAAATGGTGCCTTTTCTAGGGAATGTAGTTTGATAGCCTCTAGTTGTTGTTATTTAGAATTGATCTTGCATCTTAATTAGTTTGACTTTACAATCTTGGTTGGTACCTTCTAGGTTGAATTTGATATGTGCCAGCACTCACTAGAAGGAGAAGGTTTGATGGATGGGCATATGGATTATGAGGATGATAACCCCGTGATGCCCGATGTAGCAGGTGCAATTTGCCTACCTCCTACGGTAGGGAATGCAAATTTTCATGTGACGAGTACAATACTGCACTTACTTCAAATGAAGGGACTCTTCGGAGGAATGCCCAATGAGGATGCAAACAGGCATCTCCGAAACTTCTTGGAGATTTTTCAACCCGTTAACATTACAAATATCGCTCAAGAGTCAATCAGATTGAGACTCTTTCCATTTTCACTCACAGGGGAAGCAACCGCGTGGTTGGAGGAGTTGCCTCCCAGGTCTATTACCTCTTGGAATAAACTCACAAAAACATTTTTGGATAGGTTCTTTCCTCCCAAGAGGATTTTGTAGCCGAGGGATGACATTACTAATTCTTGCAGGGGAACAACTCCATAAACGTGGTTGAGGTTTAAGAAAAAGGTAGCCATTTGTCCAAACCATGGCTTACTCAATGGGGTTCTACTTCAAAGCTCCTACTGATCCTTAGATCCTATCAATAAGTCTATGGAAAATAATTTGGCTGGGGGATCCATCATGGATCATCCCTATGGAGTATCCAAGGAATTACTTGATAGAATGATGAAGACCAATCGAGCATGGCATACTAGAGACGCGGAGGTATCTTCTAGTGGTGTTGCCCCAAATATTGTGAGTGCAGAATTGAGGAAGAGAGATAAGGCTAGAGATGAAACTCTTGCCAAAATGATGACCCAACTAGAGTTGATGACAAAACATGTGATGGGAGCTGGTACAAAGAGTGTGAATACTATAACTGCTCAATCCTATGCCTAGTTTGATGATAATTCTTCACCACCGAGATATGAGGAGGAGTGTCAATACATGTCAGGCCAATTGGGGGGTTCTCTCCCTGGGTATCAAGGTGATAAGGCCCTTGGAGCCCAAAGGAGGAGAATCAAGGTTTGAGAAATCGTGATAATCCTGGATGGGTGGAGAGAAATGATCGATGGGGGAATAGAGATAAAAATCGCGAAAGAGAGCAATATCACCGAAGTTCTAACTCATTTTTACCTCCTCCAAAAGAAGAAGCACCTCAAGGATAGCCCAGGGTGAGTGATTTAGGGAGCTTAAAGATTGAGGACATGCTATCCCGTGTGTTGAAGAAAGTAGAATCCACTGACAGTGGGGTTAGAGAGTTGAAAAGGGAGGTGTCTAACCTCGCTGAAACCGTGAGCTCCTACTCAGCTTTAAGCACAAATGAACCATTTGCCATCAAAAATGAACCCCCGCATGAAGGGTGTACTTCCTAGTGGTACTGTCCCAAACCCAAAGAAAGATGACCATTGCATGGCAATCATGACTAGGAGTGGTAAGATATTGAAAGATGTGGGCATGAAGCCCAACGACATTGATGCCCCGAAGGAAATTGACGATGATGTGTTGGATGAGGTGCCAAAATCACCAAGTGTTGGTGATGATGAGAAAGGAAAAGATGAGGGAGATGTTGATATGACACCCTCGGATAATGTTTATGTGAATGTAGGCATGAAGGCCCCTAATGACAAGGACGATGAAGTAAGAGTTCCCCTGCCATATCAACAACGGTTGGCCAAAAAGAAGGAGGATATTCAATTCCAAAAAATATATAGATATGTTCAGCAAATTATCCATCAATATACCACTGGTGGATGCGTTGGTGAAAATGCTAGGATACGCAAAATTTATGAAGGAACTCTTGAAGAAAAAGAATGTGGTGGATACGAGAACCAATAAGGTGACCTATCATTGTAGTGCTGTGATGACTAGCAACCTTGCTCCAAAACGTGAAGATCCTGGGGCATTCATTATTCCTTGCACAATTGGCTTGTGCATGTTCAATAAAGCTATGTGTGACCTCGGTGCCAATATCAATCTCATGCCTCTCATGATATTCAAGAAACTCAGGTTAGAGAGTCCCAAACCTACCTTTATGAGGTTGTTGATGGCAGGTTAGAGTGCTAGTTGATGTTCTTGTGAAGGTGGATAAATTGATACTCCAGCTGATTTCGTGTGCTGGATTGTGAGATAGACATTGGGATGCCAATTATCTTGGGGTGACCTCTACTAAATTGATGTGGAGCTTGGGAGCTTAAGTTCCGATTAGATGGTGACGAGGTCACCTTCAATGTATGTGAGCCTATCAAGCCCCCGGATGAGTGTAAGGTTATGACAGTGCTCGATGGGGAAGACGAGCATTATGAATCTTTTGATGTTGAGAGTGAATTAGAGGATGACCCTTCGGAGTGCTAGAAATTGGGAAGGTATATGTCGTGCCAGGACATTAACTAAGGCGCTTCTTAGGAGGCAGCCCAAACAGTTTCACCTTGAACATTTTGATGTTTTGTAGGTAGCTTGGATGCACAAACAATAGAGAAAAAAGAACAGGATAGGCATGGAATTAGACTGGAAAAACGCCGATACATACATGCAAAACGCTGCCCTATCATAGGCGATTAACAGAATAAGGGGAGAGAAGAGAGAAAATCAGCGACTTGCCGACAGAACACCGATATAAATCCGCGAACCACCGACTTCAAACAGTACACCTAGAAGTTGGGGTGTATTCGGTGATCCAATCGGTGAATTATCGGTGCCAATCTGCAAACCACTAGCCAATTGCCAGTACATTAACAATAAAATGGAAGGGTAATAGGCACCGCCCTTAGATCCAGCGTACCGTTGGTCCCTACCAGGCAACCACCGGTTAAGCATAGGTGCAGGTATGTCCATCTTTTAAAATTTTTTACTACTCCATGGGTTGAACCCAACTCGGGTATCTAAAAATACCGGTCAAAACTCCTCCAAATCCCCATAAACCCTTTTTTCCACCTTCCTATTTCCCCATTACACCTTTTTAACTTCCCCATACACAACCTTTCCACCTTCCCACCATTAAACCCACCTTTTCACCTACCAATCCCCTTCACTCATTCTCTTCTATAAAACCCACACTTCATTCTTCCCATTTTCATCACTTCTCACTCATATTCTCAAATACACTAAGGCAAGAAGAGTTTTGTGGCACTCAATTGTTCAAGCTTTGATCTTTCTCCTCTTTTTTCTCTCAAATCCATTTGGTATGTAACTCTTACTCCATTTTTGATTATTGATTCAAAGACATGGATTATTGTGTGATTTTTAAAATCAAAATGCCCCCACTCATGTATCCCCATTACCCCCATGATTATGCTTGTTGGTTCTTCTCTATTAGTCATTCCCTCGGTATGTGGAGGTAGTGATATAATGATGGAATGATAATGTGGGTTTTCTCTATGCCAAAATTCTTGCCTCCTAGTGTGTTGGATTCTAGTTGGGGGTTAAGTATGAGTAGCCCCATATGTGCTTAAATTGCACAATTTAATCGATGATAGATGGAGTGACGTCTTTCTTAAGGGTAAGTTGTCACTTTTCTTGTTTGGTTGTTGCTATATTGAGTGAGTAAGTCTTAAATCTGAATGTGTTGTTAATTCTCTGAGTTTGGGTTTAATTTCACTGCCATCCATCCATCGGCGGACCGCTGGTTAGGCCCAACAAAACACCGTAAAAGAAATGCCAATCGGGGGCCGGGGCTTCAGGCCACTGCCATAGTTTGGGAGGAATCTCATTGCTAGGCATCCACCAGTAAACCACCAGATGAAATGCAGGNGTGAAAAATGTACAGTTACCGAAAAAAAGAAATATAGTTTGGGAGGAATCTCATTGCTAGGCATCCACCAGTAAACCACCAGATGAAATGCAGGTGGTGGTTATAGGCTTTAGGTCATTGTTCTAGACCTGCGTTACATTGGTGTTCCGTGAGTCAAGACCGAAAAAATGCCAGTGTGTCATCGGATGACCTTGGTATTCCCAGTGTTCTATTATGGTCCGGCAGTCAATCGGTGGTTCGCATATCTTCATCTGCATTTCGCCGGTGTCCCGCTGGCACTGCCAGTGCTTCACATCTTAGAAGTTTTACTTGCTTGTTATTCAATTGTTATAATTCCTTGCCTTAGTCAAGGATAGATTTTAGTTTTTATTTTCTCTTATTTTGTTTTCTCTTGAACAAAAATACAAAAAGAAAGTATTGTAGTATTGCACTAACATGATTTTGCAGAGTATGTATTCATCCAGGAACCCGAGCAAGGGCAATACCCCAGCCTCCTCTTCCAACAAAGGAAAGGGGAATGCAAAGGCATCCGCAACATCCACCAACTCCCAAGAGACCATAATATTTTGTGTGCCTGACATAAAGGGGCATTATGAAAACTGCAAAGGGCGATCAATCACTGTTGAGAAGCGATTTGACTTGGTGGGACTGTGGGGTGACCTCCCTAACATCACAACTCAATTAAATGATCGACAATGGCATGCCTTTGAAAATCCACTTCCAAATTTCTACCCCAGCCTCGTCCTTGAATTCTATGCATCTTATCAGGCCAGGAAGGAAAATATACATCATAAGGGCAAGGTTGACGACTTTCCCTGCCTTCCCTCAGTCATGGTGCAAGGTGTGGAGGTTGACATCACTCTAGCAGCTATTAATTATCTATTTTGGGAGAATGAACTTGACACCGGGTTTGAGTATACAACTCGAATTGCTAATAGGGGGAACCAGTTCAGTTGAATAGCTCTAGTTATTGCTGCACACACACCCTTCTGGGCCACCATAGGCGGCGAGATTTCTCATTATGATCTTAAGTTTGAAGCCAAGATGTGGCTTGACTTCATTTGTGGCCATATTATACCTTCAAAGAATGAGCAGAGGGTAAGTTTGGAGGCGGCCATCCTCATCGCCTGTATCATGAGAGGGATCCATAAAAATTTTGGGGAAATTTTGTCCATACAGATTAAGAGAAAAGAGAGGCAAGCTAGCACTTCAATGCCCTATGCTATGCTTATATCAAAGCTATGCCTGCAAGCTGGAGTGCCACTGTTCCTTGATGAAATCCCAAGCTCCGCTGTCAGTGTCATTACTATGGATTAAAAAAGGGACGCGGATGCTCCCAAGAGCAAGCGGAAGTGGCTGCAAGCCTTTGATGTTCCAGAAGGATCTCTCTCATGGTTCTGAGCAAGCCTCACTAGCTCCCAGTCTTAATATGCCACACCCAGAGGCATCATAACAAGCTTTAGGAAAAGCCCCTACTAGGAGAGCCTCACCCCTTCCCACATCTTCCCAACCAAAGTCTCCACAAACTTGTGGAGATGACTAACTCTCATGAGAGCCAACTTCAAAAGTTGGATAAAAGTCTCTTTCCCTTATTGCCCAAATGGTGAAAAAGGAGATGAAGTCAATGTATGAGAGTCTGAACAAGCTATGCTCACGGGTGGATGTCATGGAGGGGGCTGTCACCTCTCTCAGCACTGAAGTAAGGCAATGGAAGAGTCGGACGTCTATGGAGGTTCCGGACATGAGCGCTCTTAAAGCAGCAATAGCTGCCCCTTCTACAGTCTGAAGCCCCATTAACAAATTATTCGAGGGATTGGGGGATGAGGCGGAGGATCTGGGCAACAATGGCCAAGATGGGGAAGTTGATGAGGATGATGAGTGACCACTTCAGGGAATTCTCGCCCTCTTTGTTTTGTATGCATACATTGGGGACAATGTAGTGTTTGAGTTGGGGGTGGGATGAGTGTTTATTTTATGGTGGTCATTAATTTTATTGATGATTTAATGTGGCCCTTGTTGGGCTTTTGTTTTTAAGTTGTAAGGACTTGTGAGCCTTTTTCAGGCTTATTTAATAATGTTTGATGATTTCCCTTGTCGGTCTGTTTGTTTTGTTAGATTTGTGAATGGTTGTTGAGCCTTATCGGGCTCAAAATGGATGAATAGAAAAATTATCTTTGGATTTTTAGTGCTTTTGAGTGGGTCTTTGTTTTTATTGCCAAAAATTCATGACCCAAGTTTGATTTTTGCCTTTGTGAATAGTCGATAATGAATAAACTCTAAGGGTTTTCTTTATACCACGGTTCTTTCCCAAGGAACAATTTCTTTTTTCTTTTCTTTTTATTGTCGAACTGGGTGACATTTCCCATTGATAGATTGTAAGACGACTCTCTTAAGGTAAAATTCCATATTTTTCGTTGAGTCTTTTGTGAAATTGCTTTTAAGAGGTACCACCAAAAGTTTTTGTGTGGCATGGAAACTGAATTTGAAAAGAAATGGGCATTTGAAATGGGAAATGTAGCACTCTCTTGTCATACATTGCATATTCCCTGTTTGGCTTGTGGATTCATATGCTCTAGTATCTTGAATCAAAATCTTGTGATAGTTAATGACTTGTGTAAACTCTTGGGTGTGATGCCTTGTGTGGTAAAGTCATTTGAATGAGTCTCACGCATCTCTACTTGTCTAGAACTTTCTTCAAGTGTGACTCAAGGTGAAATCCTAGATGTAGTTATACTTAGAATATTATTTTAGGCTTTCATTTGATTAGTCACTTTATCCAAAATGACCTCCGAAAATATCTTTTCTTGCTAGCCAATGTTGAGCCTTTGAACTGTTTATTCTTGAAAACCACATTACAAGGCCAATGTCCCTTTGCAATCCTCTTCTTTGGCACCCATCCTACCTAATTGCTAGTGATGAATGAATGAAAATAATGGGGTCTTGAAGCCCAAGACAAGGGGAGAGATAAGGAAATCAATAGAAAAGAGGAAAAAAGTCTAAGTTTGGGGGTTTACAAGAAGGGGAGAAATGTGATGAGCTTAATGTGAGGTAGCACCCAATTGTGATCAAAATGAATGAAATGATGGGTTGAGAAACCTTGAATCATCAAAAGAGAAAAAGAATAGTGAAATTATGTTACCTCTTTCTTAAATTAGGCTTAATGTGAGAGCCAAAGGAGTTACAAGGAGCGCTTTTGAGAAATAAAAGATGAAGATGAATGAAAAAGGAGGAATAAGGTGGAGTGATCTAAAGAGTTTGATGGGAGGTTAAAAGTATTCACAAAAAGGAATTAGGAAGGTTCTAGTTACTACCCTTATCCCTAGCCTTCATCATAACCCACAAGTCCTAATTGATTTTGAGTATAGTTTCTCTACATTAGTGGCGAGTTATACGAAGGGCAAGCTTATGGGTCAAGTTGTGTGCATGGAGATTTCTTTGTGAGAGTGAGTGTGATCATCTTATTCTATAATCCCTTGTGTGTGTATTGTTTTATGATAAAGAAAGGCGATTCTTTCTTGTAGTGAGTGACATCACTCCCTTTGAGGACATGCTTGCATTGATGTAAAGATGTAATTGAGGCACGAGCTGTGTAGCTTCAAGGCAAGCTTGAATGCGAAATGATTATGATTTAAGATTCAATGTGTGTATGATTGGATAAACCATACCCTTGCTTTGAAAAATGAAAGCAGTTGTGAATCACGCCTATTCATTGTGATTACCTCTTGAAACTTTCTCACATTTTAGGGGGAGTCATTTCTCTTTTTCCTTGAATTGGTGAGCATTTTTGGGTTGTCTTAGGCTAATTGGTCCTTGATGCATAACTTCATATTGATGTGCTGTCCATTTGCTCAAATGAAAAGAATTGCATTACTTGAGGACAAACAATGGTTAAAGTTTGGGGGTTTGATGAGTTGGTAATTTACCAACTAACTAGGCTCTTAAACATGAGTTTTTGCTTGATTTTCAAGTTAATTAGGTGGATTTTATGCCTTTCTCCTTGATCCTTGCAGGTATTTAACTTGAATGGAGAAAATCATGAAATTGAGCAAAAGCATGAAAAAAGAGTTGATGACTGGTGCTCCACCGGAGGACACCGGCGAAATGCCGGATTGGCCGCAATTGCCTATTGTATGGAAGAAGGTTGGAGACTGTCGGACATCAGATCAGCACCGGTGAACCTCCGGTTCCAACACCAAAGTGCTAAAGAACTTACTGCCATTAGCTGTGACATATCGGTAGTTCGGGGATCAGCACCGGCAAATTGCCAGTGCCAGCACCGAAGCGCCAAAGACCTCACTATCCTCCAGCTAGAACTGGCCGGCATTTCGCGAACCTGCACCAGCGAATCGCTGGTGAGGCTCATTATCTAGGGGTAAAAATGTCAAGCACGGAAAAAAAGGAGCAGATTTGTACCCTATTTGTGTACCTCTCATAAAAGAACTAAATATTTCATTCTAGAAACTATTAATTATTCTAGTGCTTTTGTCTTGTATTGAAAGTAGAGAGAGAAAGAGTTATCTTCTTCATTGAGAAGGTAGAAAACTCCATTGGAGTTCAGACCTTGCTTGAATTTATATTACTCAAGTTTGTGAATGGATATTGAATTTTTATTTAATGCAATATCTTATTTTACTTACATGATTTGCTAATTCTTTTCTAGGGGTGTGTGAATGGATGGGGTTGATTTGGGTTGGGTATTGTGTATTTGATCTTATATTTACTCAATTAGTATGATTTTAGTGTTTTCTATGAATTTTAAGTTGAAAACTCATAGTTGCAAATGTGGGTTGCGTTTTCCTACTTTAATTTTGTTTGAAAAAGGAAATTAAGGTATGAATGAGGAAACACTAATGGGTATTTGGGTGGTAATTATGTGTCGTTGGTCTAGACATAGCCAAAAACCATTATTAAACATTCATTAAGGATTGGAGCTAGAAGTATTGAATCCATACCCAAGTTGATGTGGTTGTTGTGAAGAGGAACCTCGGGATTTGAGAAAACCCGAGGTATAAGTGTCACGACCCAAATGGAGGTATGGATCAAGACACCGAACAAGGAGCCCCGAGAGACCCCAAGTCAACCCATGGCATAAGCATACATCGATCTCGATCAGTAATACTGAGAAATCAACAAGATAAACATAGAAGAAGTCTAAATCAAGCATAACATCAAAATACACAATCCGAAGCTGAATACATCTTTTGTCTGATAAGCTTCTAAACATGATGAGTTGATGGTACAAGACCCCAACTAACTCAACAAGCTGAAACTAAAAATACATGAAAAAAATCTGAATAGTCTAGTCCTCGGGAGATGAGGACTCACCAACAATGAAGGTGCTAACTCTGAAGACTGACTATGAGGGAGGCTGAACCTGAGAGCCGGGTCCTATATCATGAAATGATACAACATAGAGTATGCGGTCAGTACGTGGAATGTACCGAGTATGCAGCGTAAGTAAAACCGCTTAAGTGAGTAAAATCATTTAAATACACTGCATAATGTAAAACATAAACATTTAAGAATCTGAGAGTAGGGCCTGCATGCATTCATTCTAAGATCATGATCTCATCGTAACATAACATACATCATAACTGAATCAATTGACTCAAAGCTGAAATATGATATTTGTAAGTAAAACTGAACATTGAGTCAAACCTGGTTTAGAACATGTATAGATATAGAAATCTCATGAATGATAAACATGCATAATTGAAATCATGAGGAACAATGGGAGACTCGTCTTTTAACTGACATACCACAAAAGAGCTTACGTTGTCCCAACTATCATACTCAAGTGGGTAGAGCCGTCCAAAGCCTTTCCAGGGCTAGGGATGATTCCATGATATTGATATCAAGCTCATGGGCCAATAGGGTCGGGGATAGCTCACAAGGGTGGTCCCGAAGTAATATAATAGTATAAACCTACATTGACACGTAGTTCTAAGGCATAGGGTGATCGACCCTTAGCCTACTCGGTGCTAGACACTGCTCCCAAAAACATGCATATTCTCTACATCGTTATTCAATGAAGCTCAACATCGTCTATTGACGAAGCTCAATCATCATGTACATCTCAAAGCTGAAATTATGCATATGAGAAGCTTTAGCTCAAAACATACCACAAGCTGAAAGATAATTTGGAGTCTTCGCTCCAAAACCATGTGGTAAGCTCAATTTGAGAAATCATTAATCATACTTTGAACGTGTGGGAATTGCCCAAAGCTTTATCATACTTGAAAAAATTCAATTCGTATAGAAAACATGATTATAAATATGGGTAGCTTGAAAACATGCTTTTCATCATAATATCTCATCATCATCATACATTCGTCACAAATCTCATCTTTCATGAACTATTCATCAATGGACTTTTAATTCATAAAGCTACAAACATGATTTTTAGTTGAAAACATTACAAAACTTTCCCATGCTTCGTAATTCAATGGTAGAAACAAATTTAAATCATACCCATGTAAAGAATTAGGAAGTTTATGCATTGGGTTAAAAACCCATAGTCTAGACATAGAACATTCATGATTTATAGAGGGATTGGGCATGATGTGAAAGAATTCATCCATTCATAACTCTACATACCTGTTGGTAGCTGATTCTTACACTTCTATAGATGCCCAATAGGAATTTGAAGGGAAATTTAAGAACACTAGCTTGATCACCCTCTCTAACCTTTCTACCTTGCATGCATGAATGAATAAGGCCTAAAATGAACTTAACCCCTTTAAAAGTCATTATTCATAACTCAAAACGACGTAGTTTAGGCCTTAGAAACTTAGGAATTACTAAATAGCCCCCTTACTAAAATCGTAGAAAATAATTGCCAAGTAGTCCCAACGAGAGGCCTAATGATTCGTCCCTTCTGATAATGACTCGTGGTTTGATCCGTGAAGTACACTGCTCAACAGGTCTCCTGGGCTTATCACAGATGACTTAACGATTCATTCCAGGTGACCATGAGTCGTGGTCACCATCCATGATGTACACTGCCTTAGCCTCAAATATATTTTTCCTTACTTGGTCATGAGTCACCCCACGAATCGTGGGGACTGACCACGACTCATGGGGTCCTCCCGTAAAATGCACTGCCTCTCCTCCTTCTCTTTTCTAACTCATCCACCCCACGACTGATCTAACTATTGTGGGGCCTGACCACGAGTTGTCGTCATGCCCGTGGGGTCTCTTTTATCAAGTTTCAAGTTCATCACTTATCCTGCCCACGAGTCATAACACGACTCGTGGGCTCCTCTCATAGGTCTCCTCACGACCCGTCCTGCTACCTGGTGCCAGATTTCAGCTTTTCTCCGTTTAAACTCCCCGGTCTGATCTTTGGGCTTCCGGGGTATAACAATATCTCCCCCTTGGGAACATTCATCCTCGAATGTTGGAATACATACAGAAAAGCCGAGAAATGCAATTATCAAATTCAAATATTGATCATTTAAATTGAAAACTGACGGAATAACTACCTCCGATTCAAACTACATAATTGAATTGAATTCACGTATCGTACATACATCCCTATACATAAAAGAAACTTGGGCACATGAATTGAACATGAAAACTAAATAGAGTTTTAGGACAAAACTTATATCTCAAGCTGGAATTGAGCCGGTAGAGAATAAATGTGGATATCTAGCCATCATATTCGCTTCGGCTTCCTACGTAGCTCCCTCAACACATGCTGATTCCTCCATAATAGTTTAACTAAAGCTACTTCTTTTTTCCTTAGCCTTCAAACTGGACGATCCAGTATTTCTACCGGAACCTCCTCATAACTGAGGCTGCCTTTTACACCAACACTGTCCACTGGAACGAGCTAGATCACCCAGACATTTCTTCAAGAGCGATACATGAAAAACAGGATGCACGAAAGCTAATTCTGAAGGAAACTCCAACTCATAAGCCACCTTGCCAACACGTCTCACGATCGGGTACGGGCCAACATAGTGGGGACTAAGTTTCCCCTTCTTTCCGAACCTCATCACTCCCTTCATGGGAGACACCTTCAGAAATACCCAGTCATCGACTTCAAATTCTAATTCTATCCTCCTCACATCCGCGTAGGACTTTTGGGGACTCTGGGTAGTTTTCAACCTGTCCCTTATCAACTGAACCTTCTCCATCGCCTCATGAACCGAATCTAGTCCTATCATTGTCACTTCGCCAACCTCAAACCATCCAAATGGAGACCTACACCTCCTCCCATAGAGAGCCTCGAAAGGTGAACTAGATACTGGAATGATAACTGTCGTTGTATGCAAACTCGATAAGAGGCAAATGTTCATCCCAGCTACCTTTGAAGTGAATCACCTATGATCTCAACATGTTCTCGAGAGTCTGAATTTTCCGCTCCGCTTGACCATCCGTTTGCGAGTGAAATGCTGTGCTGATCTTAACCTGAGTACCAAGTCCTTTCTAAAACAACCTCCAAAACTGAGAGGTAAATTGAGTACCTCTGTCAGAAATGATGGATAAGGGCACTCCATGCAATTGTACTAGCTCCCGCATATATAGTTTGACATAATCCTCCACCGAATTCGTGGTCTTGACCGATAGAAAATGAGTGGCCTTGCTCAACCTGTCTACCACAACCCAAAGGGAGTCATATTGCCGGCGAGTGCGATACAAACCTGTGATGAAGTCCATATTAATTTCTTCCCCCTTCCACGTAGGAATGCTGATAACCTGAAGCACACCTCCCGGCCTCTGGTGCTCGAACTTTACTTGCTGACAGTTCGGACACTTAGCTAAGAATTTTGCAATATCCCTCTTCACGCCATTCCACCAATAGATTTCCTGTAAGTCACGGTACATCTTGGTGGCACCTGGATGGATAGAATACCTGGATCCATGAGCCTCATGCAACATTTGGCTTCTCAAATTATCAACATTTGGAACACATAAGCAACCCTGGTATCGAAGTACCCCATCTCCCCCTTAGGAGAAGACCTGTATCTTCTGATTCTGCATGGCTTCCTTTAACTTAACCAAAATAGGGTCCTCATATTGCCTAGTTACATTAGTCATCAATGACAATTCTGATCCGTTCTGAATCACAACACTGCCATCGGTCGAGTCGACCAACCTAACTCCCAACCTTGCGAGTCAGTGCACATCATTCACCAACTCTTTCTTCCCCTCATCCATATGCGACACACTCTCTATAGAGAGTCTACTAAGTGCATTCGCTACCACATTGGCCTTACCTGGATGGTAGAGCACACTCATATCATAGTCCTTGAGTAGCTCCAACCACCTCCTTTGTCGAAGATTGAGATCCTTCTGGGTAAACACATATTGTAAACTCTTATGGTCCGTGAACACGTCCACGTGGACCCCGTACAAGTAATGTCGCCATATCTTCAAGGCGAATACTATAGCGGTCAATTCAAGATCATGGGTCGGGTAATTCTTCTCATGAACCTTTAGCTGTCTGGAGGCATATGCTATAACTTTCCCGTGCTGCATCAACACACACCCAATCCAATCCTTAAAGCATCACAATACACCACAAACCCAACAGTACCCTCCGGTAGAGTTAACACCGGTGCTGAAGTAAGTCGAGTCTTCAACTCTTGGAAGATCTTCTCAACAGCCTCCGACCATTTGAATTTCACCTTCTTCTGGGTCAATTTGGTCAAAGGTTCTGCAATTGATGAGAAGCCTTCAACAAACCTTTGATAATAGCCTGCTAAACCCAAGAATCTCCGAATATCTAAAGGATTCATCGGTCTAGGCCAATTCTTCACCGCCTCTATTTTCTGAGAGTCCACCATTACGCCTTCGTTTGATACCACATGGCCTAAAAATGCCACGGAGTTCAACCAAAACTCACACTTGTTGAATTTGGCATATAATTGGTGATCCTTGAGAGTCTGTAACACCACCATCAAATGAGCGGCATGCTCCTCCTCGCTCCGAGAGTATATCAAGATGTCGTTAATAAACACAATCACGAACATGTACAAGTATGGCTTGAACACCCTGTTCATCAAGTCCATAAAAGCTGCAAGAGCATTTGTTAGTCCAAAAGACATAACTACGAACTCATAATGACCATACCACTCATGAAGGCTATCTTGGGGATGTCACTCTCCCGAACTCTGAGCTGATGATATCCGGATCTGAGATCTATCTTTGAGAAACACTTGGCACCCTGAAGCTGGTCAAATAAATCATCAATCCTGGGTAAAGGACACCTATTCTTGACAGTGACTTTGTTCAATTTCCGATAATCGATGCACATACGAAGAGAACCATCTTTCCTATGAACAAAGAGAATTGGTGCACCCCATGGGGACTTTCTCGGTCTAATAAAACCCTTATCTAAAAGTTCCTTCAACTTCTCTTTCAACTCTTTTAGCTCGGTTGGAGACATTCTGTAGGGAGAAATAGATATTGGCTGCGTGTCAGGAAGAAGGTCAATACCAAAATCAATCTCTCGCTCGGGAGGGATTCCTGGTAAATCATCTGGAAAGACCTCTGGATACTTATGTACTACTGGAACTGACTGGATAGTCGGGGTCTCGGACTTAACATCCTTAACCCTAACTAGATGGTACACACAATCTTTAGAAATCATCTTTCTAGCCTTGAGGTAGGAAATGAAATGACCTACAGGAACAACTAAACTACCCTTCCATTCTAATACTGGCTCACCCGGAAATCTGAACTCTACTGCCCGGGTTTTACAATTAACTGAGGCATAACACGAAAATAGCCAATCCATGCTGAGGATAACATCTAAATCGGTCATGGCTAACTCTATCAAATCTGTTGAGGTGTCTTTCTGAGGAACTGAGATCGGGCAACCTCTATATACCCATCGAACTATAACTGAATCACCTATTGGATTAGAGACTGAGAAGAGTGCTAACAAGACTTCGGGACTGACTCTGAAGCTACTGGCCACATAAGGTGTCACCAAAGACAAGGTAGCCCCCAGATATAACAAAGCATAAACATCAAGATGGAAAACTCGTAACATACCAATGACCACATCTGGGGAGACCTCTTGCTCCTGACGGGATGTTAAGGCATAAAATCTGTTCTGGTACTAACCGCCATTTGTGCTAGTAGATTCCCCTGATGTGCTGAGCGTATGGGTGGGGCTGTGGAAATAGAAGCTGGGCCTCGACCCCCATCATGATCCTGCCTCGCGGCTGGGCAATCTCTAAGCATGTGTTCGGGCTTCCCACACTCGAAACAAGCACATGTACCTGCTAAACACCGACCTGTATGGCCCCGGCCACACCTGCGGTAAGCTGGAATGCTAGAATCTGCGGGTCTGCTGCTCTGACCCCTATAGCTTGATGTTCGCCCCCTATGATCGTGCCTCGGTCTGGATGGCACACTCAATGTTGAAGATGATGGGGCTAATGATCTCTGGCGGGTCTACTATCAGTGCCCACCACCTAGCCCCGGTTGTGAGAATATGTGACTATCAGTCCTAGCCCTCTTGGCCTCCCTCTCTCTCATATGTGCCGCCTCCATCTGCTGGGCGTACAAAACTATTCAAGGGAAGTCCATGTCCCCGTGAAGCATAGTTGTCCTAAAATCCTTATCCAAATAGCCCTCTACTCCATGAACGAACATGCTCACCCGCGCCCTTTGATCAGCCACTAACTCTGGGGCGTACTATGATAAGCGGGTGAACTCAAGGGCATACTCCTGCACCGTCATTCTCCCTTGCTTCAGATTTACACTCAACTGCCTTTAGCTCCCTCATCTCACGAAGGAAGAACCGATCTAAGAATGCAACATGGAACTCCTCCCAAGTGACAGGGCCCGCTCCGGTGATCCTGCTTATTTTCCATTGGAGAAACCAGATGTGCGCAACCCCTTTCAACTGGTACAAGGACAACTCCGTGCATTCCATTCCATTCACCCCCATGATTTGGGTGATCTTCACAATCTCATCTAGGAACTCATGCGGGTCCTTATCCACTTTTGATCCAAGGAACTCTGGCGGGTTCATTTAAAAGAAATCCCTAACTAGAGCCGCCGCTGCATTGACATTTTGCGAAACATGCGCAACTACCTGCTGATTGACCTAAGAAGTCAAGGCCTTCACGAGCATCTGAATAGCGACCTAGAACTCAGCATGGGCAGCTGGCTCCGGTGCCCGGTGCTCCTGAACTGGTGGGGCTTGCCGGTGCCCATTATCGTTGTCATCCTCGTGGCCTTCTCCATTCCCATTCCTTCTACCATTCATTCTTCGGGGATCCATGTTTCTTCAATCACGAATATCACGAATTAGAAGGATAGGGAGACATTTTATCGCACGACATAGATCATGAAAGAAGGGAACATTTCCTAAACGTCTCGTAGACTCTTCGTCATAAGTGTGGCGCACTTAACACCCATGAAAAAGACCCTACTTAACATGGCTTTCAAACACCCTAGGACACTTCAAACCTATTGCTCTGATTCCAAGTTTTTCACGACCCGAACGGAGGCCCAAAGCGCAACATGGGACAAGGAGCCCTGAGAGATCCCAAGTCGACCCATGACATAAGCATACATCTATCTCGATCAATAAAACTGTGAAATCAACAAGATAAACATAGAAGAAGTCTAAATCAAGCATAACATAAGAATACACAATCCGAAGTTGAATACATCTTTTGTCTGATAAGCCTCTAAATATGACGAGTTGATAGGACAAGACCTCAAATAACTCAACAAGCTGAAACTGAAAATACATGAATAAAATATGAATAGTATAGTCCTTGGGAGATGAGGACTCACCAATAATGAAGGTTCTAACTCTGAAGACTTACCATGAGCGGGGCTGAACCTGAGAGCCAAGTTCTGTATCATGAAACGATACAACATAGAGTATGCGACATAGAGTATGCTACGTATGTGGATGTACTGAGTATGTAGGGTAAGTAAAACCGCTTAAGTGCATAAAATCATTTAAAGACAATGCATAATGTAAAACAGAAACATTTAAGAATATGAGAGTAGGGCTTTCATGCATTCTTTTTGAAATCAAGGATCTCATCATAACATAACATACATCATTAACCAATCGATTGACTCAAAGATCAAATATCATCAGACATTTGTATGTACCAAATATTGAGTCACAACTTACTTAGTACATGTATAGATATAGAAATCTCATGAATGATAAACATGATAACTAAAATCATGAGGAACAATGGGAGACTCGTTTTTTTAACTGATATACCACTATAGAGCTTACTGGTCCCAACTATCACATTTAAGTGGGTAGAGCCGTCCAAACCTTACCAGAGCTAGGGACGATACCATGATATTTGATATCGATATCAATCTCATGGGCCAATAGGGCCGGGATAGCTCACAAGGGAGGTCCAGGGTCACATTATAATAGTATAAACCTACATTCTCACAGAAGTTCTAAGGCGTAGGGGTGATCGACCCTTAGCCTACTCGGTGCTAGACACTATTCCAAAACATGCATATGCCTCTACATCATTTATTGAAGAAGCTTCCACTATCAAGTACATCTCAAATACAAAATCATGCGTATGAGAAACTTTAGCCTGAAAAATACCACAAGTCAAGTAAAATTGGGAGTCTTTGCTCCAAAACCATGTGGTAAGCTCAATTCGAGAAATCATCAATCATATTTTGAACATGGTGGGCATTTCCCAAAGCTTTATCATACTTGAAAAAATATTCTAAGTTCAGACGAAATCATGATTATAAATATGGGTATCTTGAAACATGCTTTTCATCATAACACCTCGTCATCATCATATCTATCGCAAATCTCATCATTCATGAACATTACATCTATGGGCTTTTTAATTCATAAAGCTAGAAACATGATTTTTAGTTGAAAACAAAATAAAACTTTCCCATGCTTCGTAATTCAACGGTAGAAACAAATTTAAATTATACCCATGTAAAGAATTAGGAAGTCATGGCATTGGGTTAAAACCCCATAGTCTAGACATAAAACATTCATGATTTAGAGAGGATTGGGCATGGGTGGAGAATTTACCCATTCATAACCCTACATACCTGTTGGTAGCTGGTTCTTACAATTCTCTTAGATGCTCAATAGAATTTGAAGGGAGATTGAAGAACACTAGCTTGATCACCCTCTCTAACCTTTCTACCTTGCATGCATGAACGAATAAGGCCTAAAATGAACTTAATCCTTTAAAAGTCATCATTCATAACTCAAAATGACGTAGTTTAGGCTCAGAAACTTAGGAATTACGAAATAGCCATTACTAAAATGCAGAAAATAACTACCCAGCTAGTCCCAATGAGAGACCCAACGATTCGTCCCCACTGGCTATGACTCCGTGCTTTGATCTCGTGAAGCTAAGCACTACTTTAATAGGTCTCCCTGGCTCATCACGGATGCACTTAATAACTTGCTCCAGGTGACCACACTCGTGGTCACTCATCCGTGGAGACATTGCTCTTAGCTTCAAGATATATTTTTCCCTTCTTGGTCACGACTCACCCCACGAATTGTGGGGAAGGGGACTCGACTCACGACTGTGGGGTCCTCCCATCAAATGCACCGCCTCTTTTCCTTCTCTTTCTTGTCACCCACCCCACGACTGATCTCCAACAACTCAAAGCGGCCTGCCACGAGTCGTGGCCTTGCCCATGGGGTCTCATTTCTCAAGTTTCAAGTTTATTACTTCGGGCCTCCCATGAGTCACATCACGACTGTGGGCTCCTCTCACTGGTAACCTCATGACCTCGCCCCGCTACCCGTGCCGATTTCAACTTTTCTCTTTTTTAAACTCCCGGGTCCGATCTTTGGGCTTCCAAGGTATAAATAAGACATCTAATCTGGTTGAGAACCAAGATGTCACCTAATCCACAACTAATCAAACTGCTCAAGAAAGACAGGGAGCAATTACCAATTCCAACTCATTGGAGACCTTAGTAAAATATCACACCCTAGTAGTCTCTCCAAGGCCTTTCTATACTTGCCTCGTTAGTGCAAACCATATTTTATTTTATAACTCATGATTCCCTAATTTTCTTTTTATTTATCTTGCAATATTGGGGCAAATTATAGTTCAATTTAATAGACGCTATTGTGTACCGCTGACATCTTTATGGGTTCGACTCGACACTCCGTCGGGTTATTTGTTTTGAATGACACTCATATAATTCATAATGAAAAGTGTAGTTTGACGTTATCAATCCTCAAACCTAAAAGGTCATTGTACATGAGGACATCTACCTAATATTGCTCCAAAAGAGTAATCAAAAGTTCAAAAAAATAATGTCCGGAAAAAAGACTTTTAGCGGTGAATTCGTGTCAAAGACATCCTAGTTCCTCGCTTCACTCAACTAGTTGCCGTCTAGAGGTGGGGTTGAGATGAACTCTAGATTGGAGGTCTCAGATCAAAAAAGAAGTGCAATGGAGTAGCATCAATACAAAAAGTACCGGTAGGCATCATCGACCTACCTTAAATAATAACACATATAAAGTAAAACAACAACATGCAATTATCCCAAAACACAATTTTAGTAAAAAGTACTCATTCAAGAAATCAATATGTGTAGGCCGAAGCTTTTGCCGCCACTTCACTGGATTGGGCTCGCCGGCAGCGGTCAAGTCTCACCGCGGTGGTATAGGTACTGGGCCGTAGCAATACCCTTGGCAATAGCTCGACTTAGATGTACACCTATAGTTCCCTTTTTACTCTTGTCCAAATTCTCTAATTATCAGAACCATACAAGCTACTTAAGGTCCTATCAATACAATAATCAATATACAAAAGAATTCACCGAGATATATAAGGGACTCTATCACAATAGATTTCACAACTCATCACGAACTCTACGTTATATCTTACAATTAATGTCAAATCATCATAAACACATCGACCTTGCTAAAACATAGAACACATAAGCAAGAAATTCAGTTCATTCAATTTCTCACATTCACGAACCAATCTTGTTTATTTACACTCAATCAAATATCATAACAAGTGGTGATATGCTAGACACACGCCCCCGTCACATCACCACAAACACTCAAAACCTTATCATCATTGTACACGCATGCCAGAGGGTCTTATTTCTACCTCTTCCATTCATGACTTCCCTGCGTGGGACTCTAGAAACATGTATTGTACCGGCGTGGTACCCGCCCCACTCATCTTCTCATCCGGGATTCTCCCTCCCAGATACCAGCCACTAATCATAATCGGCCGCCGATGCTCCCCGTGCACGAGCCACTAACCAATTGCTCGGCCGATGCTCCTCGGGCACTGCTACCATTCAGACAAAATACATTATTCACTTTTATTCACATATCTCAAATATTTTACTAAGTCAATTTATTTAACCCTTTGAGAGGCCTCATCTTACCTCCTCAACTTGAATATTCAAACAATTCATAACACTTCTAGAGCAATATGAAGAACATGAATAACCTTCAAACATTCAATTCCACATTACATAAGTAAATAACATCATCGATTCATTCAACAATGGAATCTAATAAGGTAATTAATACAACAAATAATATCCGTGAGACTAATACACATATTTATCGCCCATACATATACATGACATTATATAAAGTCTAACCTTCTAAATCTATAAATCATGATTAGAGGATTAGGATATCAATTACTCGGCTGGAGCCTTGCCTTTTCTCACGCCGTAACTGTCAAATTACAACAACAAATTCGTAGTAATCTATTATGTACTCTTCAAATAAGGGTCTAGTACAATTTAAGCCCCACTTACCAGTGATATGGTCCTTCTCATTACCTACTAAAGAACCCATTCCGTCTTATTCACATAGTAATCATTACTAACACGATTCATGGAGCTCTGCATCTCATCCACTTATTAGGAATTTACTCAAGCAATAGCACTACTTATAGAATTGGTGGTCTCTACTCTACCCTTATGATCAAGCATTCGTTAATCCAAAAAATAATGTCATTACTCCTCTTGTATCGAGGAATCAACACCTTCTAGTTCTCATTAAGTAGCCTTAGTTTCACCATTCTATGGTCGTCGAAACCAGAATTTTCACCATTAGAAGTCTCCCTTTCAATTCTTAAAAGAGGGTTAGAGTCAAAAGTATAGAGAATAGACTGGAATTCTTACCTTAGGAAGGAAAATTTCTCCTCGCTTTCGAAAATCGCTCCGGAAAGTTTCTTAACAGTCGTTAAATAATGGGTAAACCCTATGGAAATTCCACTTAAAATTAATTTACTAATTCCCATCAAGCCTGCAACGATTACATTTGCTATAGTAAACCTACTATAACGCTCAAGACATCACGCACAACTATCTGACGGTAATCATCTTAGTCCATTACGACAGGCCTTTGACCGTGTTAATGGTCTTAAAAAGTATTTATCCTCTACACTCGGCAAAGGGTCTCCCCGTAACCGTAGCTACCATTTCACAAACCATTTCTTAACCTTAAGTTTTAGCTAACACTCACAAACACCTTCCCATCGACAACTTAGGCCAAAAGAGGGTGTTCCAGACTTACTTTCCTCTCCTCGTAATGATGAATGAGTCATTACATCATACCAATTAAAATACCATTCGTCTCTAATCGCACTATGTAGAAAAATAGATATACAAGATTTATAAACAAACTGGGGTATTCGTCCCGCATGTCGGCCTTGGTCTCTCCCAAGTTGCTTCCTTTATGGGACAATTCTTCCACTCGACCACCATTGCTATCTCTTTCGACCTCAGCTTGCAAACCTCCCTATCTAATATGGGGACACCTAATTCCTCCTAGGTTCTCATTAAGAAGCATTGAATTCCATTAGATTATGTAAGACCCATCCCCATTGTATTTCTTCAACATAGAGACATGAAATGTTGGATTCACTCCCGACAGCCTCGGTGGCAAAGCTAACTCTACAAGCTACTTCCTATATGCCAAAGAATCTTGAATGACCCAATGACTGTGGCTTAACTTGCCCCGCTTCAAAACCTCATCACTCCCTTCATGGGGAAACCTCTATAGCATTTACTCTTCCACCATGAACTCCATATATCTTACCTTTTTGTCTGCATATTGTTTCTTCTTGCTTTGAGCTGCCACTAGTCACTCCTAAATCACCCTAACCTTCTTGAAGGACTCTTTGAGCAAGTATACCCCCAAGGTCTCACCTCAAATGCATCAAAACCAATTGATGGGAGACTCCAGCTTCCTCCTCATACAAGGCTTCTGATGATGCCATGCCAATGCTCAAGTAATAATTGCATGTAAGAAAATTTTTCCGCAGGTATAAATCTATCCCAATGGCCACCAAAATCAATCACATGCCCAAAGCACGTCTTTAACACCTGGAATTGTCTTTTTCGATCGCACATCTGTCTCTGGGTGGAAGGCTATGCGAAGTCCACCTAATACCTAGTTTAGCTACAAGGTCCTCTAAAAGTGGGAGGTTAACTTTGTATCCCTGTTCAGATGATCGAATTGGCACCCCATGTAACCAAATTACCTCTTTCACATACGCTTGCTATTCTCTCAAGATTGTAAGTCACTTGAACAGTAAGAAGTGGGCATACTTAGTCGGCCTATCAACAATGACCCAAAGGAGTCAAACTACCCCAATGTCTTTAGAAGGCCAACCACGAAGTCCATCGCTATGCGCTCCCACTTCCACTGGGATAGGTATCTTCGAGCACTCCCCTGGCTTCTAATGCTCATATTTCACTTGTCGATAATTTAGGTAACCGGGTGACATGCTCGATGATGTCCCTCTCATTCTTCCCCTACCCAATAATGTTGCTCCTGTGTTATGATACATTTTAGTAACCCTAGTATAGATAGAGTACCTCGAGTTTTGAGCTTCTGACAAGGTAGTTTTGATCAGCTTCTCATCAACCTAGGGAACACATACACACCCCTTATTCTCAGAGTCCCTTCATCATCTATTATTGCCTTCCTTAGCCTCTCCTCATAAAACTCCGGTGCCGAATCTACTCTGCCTTGGGCTTCAAACCGCCCGACTTTGCCTCTCCTCTAGCAGTGGATGGCTTAGCCTCCAACCGGCTAATATCCCACATGTCTTTAAGTTAATGTAAGTCTCAATAGGCTATTCGCTAGTGTTTGAACTTCTCCTCGAAATCAGTGTCGGGTAGCTTCCAAGCAAGCAAGACCGCCCCATGCTCACTACCTTAGCTCAAGGCATCCGCCACCACGTTCGCCTTCCCTGGTGATACAAAATTGTAACATCATAGTCCTTAAGTAGTTCTATCCATCTCCGCGACCTCGCATTAAGATCTTTCTCAAAGAACACATACCAGAAGCTAACATGGTCGAAGGAACACCACAACGGGCCCCATAGCTGTAATGCCTCTTGACTTTTTAGGCGAACACCACCGCGGCCAACCTGCATCACGTGGTGGAGTAGTTCTCTCATGCACCTTCGCCCAGTCAAAGCATAAGCAATGACCAAATTTCTTCCTACATTGGACACGACAACCCAACCCACTCCAGGTGAGGCATCATAATAGACTAGAAAATCTTAACCATCTACCGGTAGTGCCAAAATAGTGCAAGTGGGTTAGCAAGGTATTTAGCTTCTGAAAACCCTCTTAACACTCAACGGACCACTGAAAGGCACATCCTTGGTCAACCTTTGTCAACACCAAAGAAATGGCTGCAAATCCTCCATAAATTAGCGGTAATAGTGGGTTACCCCCATAAAACCCCGTTTACCTCGATCACTATAGTAGGCCTAGCCTAGTTTCGGACTGCCTCCACCTTCGTGGGATCTACCTTAATCCCCTTCTTGGAGACTACATGCTTCTATAAAAGACATCGACTCCAGTTGATGAGTTGGAAATTTACCAATTCATTAGGCTCCTAAGCATGAGTTTTTGCCTAGTTTTTGAGTCATTTATGTGGATTTGTTCTTTCTCTTAACATCTCGTGTAGGTACTTCACGTGGGGAGTAGAAAGCATGAAATAGAGCAAAACACATGAAGTTTGAGATGGAATTCTTATGAGTTGGAATATGAAGGAGACAAAGATAATGAAAATTGGAGCTCAAGAAGAGGTGCAAAGACATGCTTAAATCGGATAAATGCGGATCCAAAAGGGTGAAACACTAAATGTCAAGCTACTACCCATACTACTATTCAACCTGGTTGTTCACGGAATGGCATCAGCTAAAAAAGCACATTGGAACCACTGGTTCCCTGCCACACTATTTTCAACCAGCTACAGTTTGGTGCTCAAGGGATTGACATCGGTTAAACACCGGTTTCTTCTGCTGTGAGAGGCCGCTTCTAAGGAAGGGTAAAAGGTTTCCAAAGCATATAAAAGCCTCAAGGGAATTTGGGGAAAGTTGTATAAAAGAAAGTACATATATATACATAACTTTCATTGTACACCATTCATTGAAGGATCTAGACTTCATCTTTTTCATAGAATTTTTGGTAGAATCTTTTCACCATAGGATTGTAGAGTTAGAGAGTACTTTTATTCGTCTTTATTTTAACCCAAATTGGGGAATTCCACCATTGTTTTAAGAGACTGTGAAGAAAATTTGTGAAGCTAATGTGATGAATGTGAGGGGAATCCTCTTGGTATCTTCTCTCTACCTTTAAGTATGCTTTACTAATTTGCTAGCTAGAGATATATTAATGGTGGGTTTGTTAATTTGATTGGATTTTGATAAATTTCTCTTGGATTCTTATTAAAATCGTAGATATATTATCTTCTACTAAGTTATAATAGCCAAAATTGATGATTTGTAAACATGAATTGTGCTTTTTTTCTTGCTTTTGCTTGAGAGAGAAAGGTGAGAAGATAATAGTGAGGAATTGATGTTTGTGTGTGGGATTAAGCTACAGATAGTTAAAACCCACATTTTCACTCCATTAAAGGTCAAGGCTAGAAATAACTAGCCCTTCCTCATGCTTGTATGATTAATTACTTGAATTGGCTTTGGGGTTTGAAAGAACCCAAGGCATAAACATTCTTATGGTTGAAAAACAAGAGAATGTGAATTATCCAATGCTATCTATGATAATTTTTAGTGAAAGGCATTGAAGAAATCCCCGATTAAATTGTGCTCTCATCTATAAAATGCCCCTATCCTCTCACTTGTGATTGCTTCAATTGGAATTTCCCTCAATTAGTCTTAGTCTAGATTTAGATAGTTATTTTCATTTAATTTTCCCGATTTTACTTTTCAAATGTTGAACAATTAGTCACTCTAGTTTGAATTAGTTATAACTCTAATTATTGACTCACCTTTTCGTGATTAACCCCATATCCATCAGAATATTTATTTTGATACAACGACTATTTCATACTCTTTCGTGAAAAAGAGGAGTTTAATTTGACATTATCAAAATGTCATTGTCGGGAAATTGAGCCGTGATAAGACATTAGTTATTTATTGATTTCCGAATAAGTTTTGAATTTTTATTTACATTTTGTTTTGCTTTTATTTTTTTTGGTTTTAGTTTGTTTTGTTTGTAGTTGATGATGACATCATGAAATGAAAGGAGGTTTGTTGGTGGCAACCCTTATTAGGATGACCTTATGTCCCTATTGTGGGAGAACCACACTATTGACAAGATTGCAAAAATGCCCTAGAAGGGAGATGAGTGCACCTTCTCCTTCCTATAATGGGTATAGATGCACATTATGTGGTAGTCATGAGGGACATTGGGATGGATGCCCAAATGGGGTCACTTCTCGTTAATAATGGCTATGATAAAAGTTGTGCTCCTAAGCTTGATAAGAATGAAGCCATGGAAAGTGATGGAAGGAGAAATACATGTGGGCGCATGGAAGCCATGCTCCAAGACTTTTTGGAGAGTGAGTATAATGCGGAAAATAAGGTCAACCCCTCCATGCCCATGGATTCATCAACTCCTCAAGAAGAAAGATGTAAATATCTAAAAGAAGAAGTGGAGGAGACATTGAGGAGCATAACAAGAAGAAGTGAACAATGGGGCATAACTCAACTTGACTTATGAGAGGAAGCTCAAAGTGATGATGAAGAAGAGTCGAGTCAACTTCCAAGAAATCACAGTAGGGTATTCACCCCCAACCAATATTTCAAAATGCAAGATGCCGAAGTTAAAGAAGTGACACTAGAGCCCCCAAGTGCATCCAACAAATTATGCTCAAGGACTATAGTGCACTTCTGAAGAGGAGGATGTCAAGAAAGAAGCATGCTTGAAAGGGGAGCGACTAAACGAACCTCTATCATTTTTGAACATTGACCTTGGTTGGAAAAAATAGAAACCGAGGAGACCAAGTCAATAAAGGGAATTGAGGAGGAAGATCAAAGTGGCTTCATCTTAGAGTATGCCATGCCAACAAGGCCAAAGCACATCCCTCCTCTAAGGGCCAAGAGATACAAGATGCAATATCCATTTCTTGGTCCCTTGATGCTTACACCACCAGCCCTCAAGCGGAGTAAAAGAATGGACAAGAAGCTAGGGGTGCGATTCAAATGCTCAAAGGGAGAAAAAGTGGTGAAGTTGAAGTCGCGAGCTACGACGTTAACTAAGGTGCTTCTTGGGAGGCGACCCAAGTGCTTTTACTTTTGTTCTTACTTACCTTTTGTTTTATTTTACTTTATGTTGGTGTTGTCTTTGATTGTGCAGGATGAAATGTGTACGAATGTGATAAAGGTGAGAGAAGCCAAATTCAAAAATTGAGCCACCTAGCGCTAAACCAACGAAGTGCAAGTCCAAATACGCGAAATGCGTATGTAAAGTAGCATGCCTCGAAGAAAATTTCTAAGCAGTGTCACATCTGTGTTAGCCGGTGAAATGCCAGTTCAAAGGTACAAAATGCGCAACACCTAAGCATGCAGCGTAAGGCCTTGGGAGCTCCTTCACCTACTCCTTCCTTACTTTGTTCTACCATGCACATTAAGGAAAATTCTTTTATTTGTATTAGCGGGTGAAGTCTAAGTAGCCCACTTGTTAAGTGATGCACGATATGGCCCTACGATAGATTGGGTGACACCATTCTTAAGGGTAAATTGTCATTACTTGTTAGTAGTATTGCCTTTTTAGATAGTAGTTGATCACGGAAAAAATATAGGTCCCGTCATACATTTTACAACTTAAATGAGTAGTGTTTTCTAAGCTATTTGATACATTTTCATGTGATTTGTATAAAAGTGAAGAGTGTGCTAACCAACATGATTAGCTTTTGTTTTGTAGGTTTTTGATGACTTTTGAGGAGCTAATTCATGAGTTGGTGAAGTAGAGGCTTGGAGACGGAAGAAACATGCAAATGTCGGGCAAAGAGGAGGCTCGGAAACAGCCCACCCGCGTCGGCAACGTGCCACGGCAGTGCTGCCCAAGACAGCCGCGCATTGGCAACGGTGCCACGGCAGGGTGGCACTGCTGGGATGGACCTGGCAGTAACGCTGCTGCCCCGGCAAACAAGTGCCACGCCGCCAACGTACAAGTGTGGTGCCGCTGTGGTCGAGTTTCGGGCAATTTCAGAAAGCTCACAGCGGGGCCGTGTCACGGAGGCAATGTTCGCTGCTATACTCCGTGACACGTTGCTTGTTATTCCGGGACAAATTTCTACTATTATAAATGCACAATTTAGGTTTATTTTAACATATTCTCGACTTGGTGGAGCAAGAAGCGGGTTAAGGTGTGTTAATATGACGAAATTTCTAGGGTCTTTCTCATCTCTTCTTGTTCCTTTCAATTGCTTGTATGATTAACACTTGTTTTGGGATGTTTAATCCACAAATGAGTGGCTAATTCTCCTTCTTGCCGAGGTTATGAACTTTGTGTTGAAATGTGTAATTATTATCGTTGGTTTATTTTCTCTTTTCTTCCATGGTTGTTCTATTTAATTCTTGTTCCTACCACATTAATGTCTCGGCCAATGTTAGTGTAAATCCAAAAGTCCTAAGGCTTCACCCGAGAGAAGAAATTGGAAAGTTGTGAATTAATAGGATATGATCTTTTCTTGGTTCGGGAGAATTGGGAATTGATTTACCTTCGGGATAGAAATATACCCGAAAGTCGTATTAGTCATGTGTGAACCGGTTTCGTACAGTTAGAACTTGAATTCCTTCTTATCACGAAAATGTAGGTGGAAGGTTCATGATTCTTAAGTTGGGTTAAACACGAGAGTTTTAACTATAGGCAGTAGTTGCGACTAGCAACCGGAGGAAAAGACAAGCATGTAAATTGATAGTTCGTTTCTTCACATGTCTTTCCTAACCTCAAAGATGCTCTTTCATAGTTAAGACTCAATTGTATAGATAGCTTGTTTAGTACAAAAATTATATTTCTCAAAACAAACAACTTTTCCTTACACCGTTGTCTTCATTGTTAGAGTTTTAGTAAACTAACACTTGAAAGGTTTTACCCCGTAGTCCACTCTTGGGTTCACATTCCTGCCTAAAAAGAGCCACTATATTACGAATGACTGCACACTTGTGCTCAATGTTTTTGGCGCGTTGTCGTAGGGACTGGCAATCGAAAATTTTTTTTTTTAAGTGTTAGTTAACGAATTCTATACAAGCGTTGACAACGTTGTTTTTAATTTTATTTTATTTTAAAAAAAAGAAAAAAATATATATTCTTGTTTGTTTTTAGGATACCCTTCTTGACATGACATCTTGAACATAAATGGTTTAGATGGTGAATACTCATACTTTGATGAGTCTTGTCTGAATTTCGGAGGACACCACTTGTGGCAGCACTATAACACGTGTAACATATGTGGTGGTGGTCAAGATGGCCATTGGGATGGCTGTCCGAATGCATACTCCCATCCCCCAAGCCCCTACTATGATCCTTCAAGCGTTTTTGCTGAATATAGGCATGATGGAAATGAGGACTTGGGACGCCAAGCCTGAATAGAAGACATGCTAAAGCGTATGCTTGAGCAAACAAGCAACGAGGGGAGGTGATGGAAGCAATGAGAATTTAAATTAGCAGAATGGAGAAGCTCTAGAAAGGATGAGCTTTTAAATTCACGGAGATGATTACTGAGGCCGAAGCTTGTGACGAATTGCACGCTTTGTAGGCGATATCCAAGAGGAACTACAAGAGGAAGAAAGGGTGAATGCACAAAATGAAGCCTCATATTTAACCTCTTGAGTGTCCTCTGAGGAGCTCATACTTGTAGAAAATCCATTCAGGGGAGAAGAGATAGAAGTTCACCATTTGCAAATACTGGAGAGATAGATGTTGATGCGAAGGAGAGGTATACAAGTAAGGGGGTCAATTGCATTACGCTGAACCAAGGTACTTGGATTCACTCTAAGCATTTCTTATCTTGAGTTTGTGACTGGCTAGAAATGGAGTCTTCCAAGCTTATAGAGAAATAAACGAGGAGGACCAAGTCCCATATACTCTGAAATTTGCTGAGCCCATTAGACAAATGATTCTCGGCTACTTAAGGGCCACAAGTGCAAAATATCTACTACTTGGTCCTTACAATTTTTCACCACCACCCTAGAACATAAGAGAAAATTTTGGAAAAAGAAATTAGGGGTGAGATCATATCCTCAGCAAGTGGAGAAAAGGTGATTCCTGATACTGTCGTGCCGCGACGTAAAATTAGGCGCCGTTGGAAGGCAACTCCAAGGCATCATAGGTACCATTTTAATTTCTGATTTTTATTGATTTTATTTTATTTTTTCACTTTTGTTGTTTTTGGTGGAGTTAAGCAATGCAGATGGAAGGGAAGTCAGAGTACCCGTAAAGGAGGAAGCTGTAATGCTGAAGAGAAAAAGTGTGGGGTGAACACCACTCGTGGCAAATTTGAACCAAAGCATGCCGTTGGCTAGGCCTAAAAGGCCTGTGTGAGCATTTCTCACCCTCTGAAATGTTAATTTGATGCTATGAGGACATAGCATGATTTAAGTAAGTGAGGGAAATTTTGAGGAAATTTTCAAAAGTTTTCGTGTTTAACAAAATTTTGGTGAATATAATAGTTGAGGAAAAAAAATATTTGGAGAAATTTGAAAATTTTTGTGAGTCAAGCATGAATTATCACCTCGTTGGTTTTTCTTGTCGGTTCTTTCCGACGGGGGGTCTTTTAACCGAAGAATAAAAATTTTTATTTTTTATTTCTTTGAAGGTCTGTGGAGCAATGTTTAGCTAGTAAAAGTTAGGACTCAAGCTTCGACGATGAATGGATGACGACTGCCTTGAGGAAAATTAGTCAATAGGTTTTTTTTTTTTTTTTGTGTAAACTCATAGCTAATTGATGCTTGATATTCTTAGTATGCAAAGCAAGTTATGATTGTAAGATGCAAGCATGTAGGGTTGAAGCATGTAAATGTATAACTTTTGTTTGAGAATCTTTGGCTTTTGAATTTGACTCAATATGATTGAAGCTTAATTTTGAATTCTTGTGATTAGCCGAGTAAGAGTCTCATTAATAAGTCTTGAATTGGAGCATATGTGCAATGAGTGTAAGGTTTTTGAGTATTCTCTGCGTTATTATGAAATGTCTAGAACTTGCCTGGTGTGCTTATAAAACGAAAAGAAGGATGTGAATTGTAGGAGATGATTTAGGCATTTCTTTGAATGAACCTAACCTTATCCCTCGCTTTACCTACCTTTAGTAATATTTATCCTAGTCAGCCCCATTGAGCCTTAGCCTATCTTTTGATAGTTGCAACATAAGCTGAATCCTTTATTCTTCATTAGCCTTGAATTTGATCCAAAGCTCCTCAAGCGCCAAAATAAGAAGGAAAAAACTGGAAAGAGGAAAGGGAGGAGAAGAATGAAAAGAAAGGAAAAGTGGAAGTGGTAAAAAAA
The DNA here is from genome assembly GCA_018107945.1 of Datura stramonium. Classification (NCBI taxonomy): domain Eukaryota; kingdom Viridiplantae; phylum Streptophyta; class Magnoliopsida; order Solanales; family Solanaceae; genus Datura; species Datura stramonium. The sequence goes on along the minus strand of JACEIK010000298.1, from coordinate 229,051 downwards.
AGTGAGAAAGGTCAAAGGTGCACTTCAAAGGGAAAAAAGGGTTACTTATTAGTAAGATGGAGAAAACAAATGAATGAAAAATTATTTATACAACCTCTACTAATGAGCTAAAGTGCCTAAAAGAAATGGGGGAACAAAAAGAGAAAAAGAAAATCTACCAAGGATAAAAAGGTGAAGAAGGAAGTTCACAATAAGGGAGTGATGTATTGAAAAGCTTGAGCTTAAAGATAGTCACTATTACTGATCACAATAGTGCCTACCTACAATCTAGAGTACATTACAACCTAAAAGTCTCCTATTTGATCTACATTCATACATCTCAAATTAGTGGAGTGGAAACACTAAGTATGTTTATGGGTCATGATATAGCTACGTAATCTGTGAGAGTGAGTGTAATTCTTTTGATTACCCACACATGTTGTGATGGAAAAATTATTTTTGCGTGATTGCAACTTTCTTTCCGTGAGGGCACATGTTTAATGAAGGATAAAATTATGGGATTTCTTAATCAGTTGATTGACATGAGAGCTGCTTAAAATTGGTGGTTTCACTCTTGAGGTTGGCAGTTCATAACATAGCCGTATTTCAGCATGTCTTATTTTTAGCTTGTATCTTAAATAATCATCATAGCCTAATTTGAAGTATCTTGATAGATTAGCTATGTGTGAGTCTTTATTCACATGAGATGTAAAAAGGTTGTTCGAGGACGAACAAGATTTTAAGGTGGTTGTGATCACGGGAAAAATATAGGTCCCGTGATACACTTTACAACTTAAATTGAGCCTTGTTTAAGCTATTTGATACATTTTCATGTGATTTGTATAAAGTGAAGATATGTGCTAACCAACATGATTAGGCTTTGTTTTGTAGGTTTTGATGACTTTTGAGGGAGCTAATTCAAGGGAAGTTGGTGAAGTAGAGGCTTGGAGACGCAGAAACATGCAAATGTCGGCAAAGAGGAGGTTCGGGAACAATGCACCCGCGTCGGCACGTGCTGAGCGCAGGCAGGCTGCCCAAGACAGCCCCCTGCCACGTTGGCAACGTGCCACGGCAGGGTGGCACCGCGATGGACCTGGTGCAACGCGCTGCCCCCGCAGCGTGCCACACCGCTAACGCGCAGCGCAGGTCGAGTTTCGGGCGATTTCCAGAAGCTCTCCGCCGGGCTGTGTCATGAGGAAATACCTATGTTACACTCGTGACACGTTGCTTGTTATTCCGGGACAAATTTCTACTATTATAAATAGTACACTAGGTTTATTTTCACATATTCGACTTGGTGGAGCAAGAACGCTGGTTACAAGTAAAAGATGAGGACGCAAATTTAGGTTCTTTCTCATCTCTTTCTTCTTCCTTTCAATTGCTTGTATGATTAACACTTGTTTTGGGATGTTTAATCCACAAATGAGTGGCTAATTCTCCTTCTGCTGAGGTTATGAACTTAGTGTTGAAATGTACTATTGATTGTTGGTTTATTTTCTCTTTTCTTCCATGGTTGTTCTATTTAATTCTTGTTCCTACTACATTAATGTCTGGCCAATGTTAGTGTAAATCCAAAAAGTCCGGTTTCACCCGAGAGGGCAAGAAATTGAAAGTTGTGAATTAATAGGATAAGTGATCTTTCTCACCCGGGAGAATGGGAATGATTTACCTTCGGATAGAAATATACCCGAAAGTCGCATTAGCCGCGTGTGGAACCGGTTTCTGTATTGCTAGAACTTCTGAAGTTCCTTCTATCACGAAAATGTAGGTGGAAGGTTCATGATTTAAGTTGGGTTAAATACGAGAGTTTTAACTAATAGGCAAAGAGGTTCCACTAGCAACCGGGAGAAAAGACAAAACCATGTAAATTGATAGTTCGTTTCTTCACATGTTCTTCGTAACCTCAGCATGCTCTTATCCATAATTAAGACAATGGGGAGTAGATAGCTTAGTTTATTATAAAAATTATATTTCTCAAAACAAACAACTTTTCTTTACACTGTTGTCTTCATTGCTAGAGTTTTAGTAAATTAACACTTGAAAAGGTTTTATTACCCCGTAGTCCAGTCCTTTTGGGTTCGACATTCCGGTTCTTAAAAAGAGCCACTATATTACTTGTACGACCCGTACACTTGCGGGCTCATCAGTAGTATTTGAATAAACTCCAAGAATTTTATTTATACTACGGTTCTTTCCCAAGGAGTGATTTCTTTGTCTTTTTTTTTATTGTCGAACCGGGTTGGCATTTCCCAATGATAGATTGAGAGACAACTTTCTTAAGGGAAAATGTCAAGTCTAGAGTATTTTAGAGTCTTTTGTGCACTTCTTTGATGAGGTACCACCAACATTTCTTGCTTGGCATTGTGCATGAATTTTGAAAAGAAAAGAGGGATATCTAAATGTGAAAATGAGCACTCTCTTGTCATGAATTATATATTCCTTGCTTGGCTTGTTGATTTGTAACTAGCTTGTTAAAATTCATCCTCTTAATTTGATGAAGGAAGTGTGTGAACATCTTGGATTGTGATGCCTTGTGTGGTGAGGTTTTTGGGCTTAATTCTTATGTATGCATGATTGTCTAGAACTTGCCCTATGTGTGATTCAAGGAGAAATGATAGATGTGGCTGGACTCTGAACATGATCTTAGGCCCTCTTTTGTTAGTCACTTCACCCAAAATGACCTCATTGAGCATTAATCTTTGATAGCCAATGTTTGAGCCTTGGACCCTTTCTTTGGAAACCACATTACAAGCCTAATGATCATTTTTAATCCTTCTCTTTGGCACCCATCCTCCCTAGTTGGTAGTGACAAAATAATGAAAAAATGGGGCTTGAAGCCAATGAAATAGGGAGAAATAAGGAAATGGATGTCAGATGAGGAAAAAGCCTAAGTTTGGGGGTTTGCAAGAGAAGGGGAAAATAAGAGCTTCATGTGAGGTAGCATCAAAATCGTGATGAAATGAATGAATCAATGGGTTGAAAGACCTCGAATCATCAAAAGAGAAAGAATAAGTTAATAGGTGCTATCTCTTGCATAGATAAGTCTAAATGTGAAATTCATAGATGTTACCATGGTGGCTCATGTTACACAAAAGATGAAGATGATGAAAAAGGAGAAATAAGGTGGAGTGGTCTAAATACGGTGATGGGATGTTACAAGCATTTGTAAAGGCATTAGGGAGGGCTTTAGTCATTAAAGCTAAACATTTATCCTACCCTTACCCCTAGCCGTCATTATGAACCACAAGTCCTAATTGATTTTGAGTGTATCAACACTAAATTAGTGGCGAGATACATGAAGAGCAAGCCTATAGGTCAATTTGTATGCACTTGAATTTCTTTGTGAGAGTGAATGCACTTGTATTATCTTATAATACCATTGTGTGAAAGGCTAAAAAATGTGTGTCAGATTCTCTCTTATTGTGAGGGGCATCATTTCCTTGAAGTACATGCTTAAAATTGTTTTCAAAGAGAGGTATGATTAAGGTAAGTGGGTAGCGAACTTTAAGGAAAGATTTGAATGTGAATTGACAATGACTTGAGATGCTCTTTGAACTTGTTTTGAGGAACTATCCCCCTTGTTTGAGTGAAAGGAATGCATGCAAGATATGTTTAATGATTGTGGTCATCTATTGAAGCTTGTGCAATATGGTTTGAGTCTTTTCTTTTTATTAAATTGGTGTATAATATTTGGGTTATCTTGAGGCTTGATGATTTTGTGTACAACTACCGTAGTGTTCTAAGAATTAGCAATGTCCTCTTGTGCAAGAATATCTTGATTGGCCCTTAATATAAAAACTCATATATATAGCATGTTGTTCATTTGCTCAACTGTAAAAAATTGCATTACTTCAGGACAAACAATGGTTCAAGTTTGGGGGTTTGATGAGTTGAAAATTTACCAACTCATTAGGCTCCTAAGCATGAGTTTTTGAGTCATTTACGTGGATTTTATGCCCTTTATCTTAAATTCTATGTAGGTACTTCATGTGAGTGGAGAAAGCATAAAATCGAGCAAAACGCATGAAGTTTGAGATGGAATTTGATGAATTGGCATATGAACGAGAGGATCCAAAGATAATTGAAGATTTGAGCTCAAGAAGAGGTGCAGAGACATGCTTTAAATCGGCTAAATGCAGATCCGGGTGGGCAAAACGCCGAAGCTACTGCCCAGACCGGCTATTCAACTGGCTGTTCGTGGAATGGAATTGGTTAAAATCCCATTGAACCGTCGGTTCCCCTGCCAGGAGACTGTTTTCAACCAGCTACAGTTTGGTGCTCCGCGAATTGACACCAGCTAAACGCCGGTTCTTCATGGGAGAGGCCATCTAAAAAGGGTAAAAAGGTCTAGAAAGGTCTCCAAAGCATCTAAAAGCCTCAAGGGAATTTGGGAAAAGTTGTACACAAGAAAGTACAAATATCTACATAACTTTCATTATACACTATTCATTGAAGGATCTAGACTTCATCTTTTTCATAGAATTTTTGGTAGAATCTTTTCACCATAGGATTGTAGAGTTAGATAGTACTTTTCTGCTTCTTTTTATTTAACCCAAATTGGGGAAATTCCACCATTTTTGTAAGAGCTTGTGAAACAAATTTGTGAAGCTAATGTGATAAATGTGAGGGGAATCCTCTTGGTATCTTCTCTCTTCCTTTAAGTATGCTTTACTAATTTGCTAGCAAGAGGTATATTCATGGTGGGTTTGTTAATTTGATTGGGTTTTGATAAATTTCTCTTGGATTCTTATTGAAATTGTAGATCTATTATCTTCTCCCAAGTTATAATTTCCAAAATTGATGGTTTGCAAACATGAATTGTACTTTACTTTTCTTGCTTTTGCTTGAGAGAGAAAGGTGAGAATTGGGTGAGAAGATAATAGTGAGGAATTGGAGTGTTTGTGTGTGGGATTAAGCTAGATATAGTTAAAACCCACATTTCACTCCATTAAAGGTCACGACTAGAAATAGCTAGCCCTTCCTCAAGCTTGTGTGGTTGATTACTTGAATTGACTTTGGGGTTTGGAAGACCCCAAGGCATAAACATTCTTATGGTTGAAAAATAAGAGAATGTGAATTACCCAATGCTATCTATGATAATTTTGAGTCTAAGGCATTGAAGAAATTCTCTATTAAGTTGTGCTCTCATCTATAAAATGCCCCTAGCCTCTCATTTGTGATTTCTTCAATTGGAATTTGCCCCAATTAGTCTTAGTTTAGAATTAGATAGTTATTTCCCTTTAATTTCCCCCAATTTTACTTTTAAAATATTGAACAATTATGCGTTCTAGTTTGAATTAGTTTATAACTCTTGAATTATCGACTCAATTCTCTATGGGATTCGACCCCGACATCCGTCGGGATATTTATTTTGATACAATGACCGTTAGCATTCTTTCGTAAAAGAGGAGTGTAGTTTGAAGTTATCATCAACTAAAATTCATATTTGGTAAACTTGGCGTATAGTTGTTTCTCCTTCAGCAGCCCCAACACAATTCTCAAATGATTCTCATGTTCCTACTTAGTCTTGGAGTACACCAAAATATCATCAATGAAATTAATTACAAATTAATCCAGATAGGGTTTGAAGATACCGTTCATCAAGATCATGAATAGTACTAGAGTATTAGTGAATGTGAAGGACATGAATAAGAACTCATAATTTACATACCTAATCCGAAAAGCTGTCTTAGGAATATCCTCAGCACAAATCTTCAGTTGATGTTAGCCCGATCTCAAGTCAATCTTTGAATACACTACTGTCCCCTGTAACTGATTAAACATGTCATCTATTTGATGAAGAAGGTATTTATTCTGAATGGTTACCTTATTCAACTAACGGTAATCAATGCACATCCGCATGCTATCGTCCTTTTTCATAAACAACAACGGGGAACCCCACAGATAGACACTCGACTTGATAAATCCCTTACTAAGAAACTCTTACAACTGCTCCGTAAGTTCTCTCAACTCCCAGTTGGTGCCATCCTGCATAACGTATGGATGGTGAAGTCTCGATATCGATCCCTCAGAGACTTGTCAGATTAATTGCTCAAAGTTAACATTTTATTGCACTATTCAAATAAACACAGGTAAAATTGGGAAATGGTTTTGGATATTATTCTACTAACTTTGAAATGTAAATTAACTAATGTACTAAAATCGTTTTCACAAGTGTTTTTAATTCAAATGATGATAAGAATCTAGGGTCTTGGTACTTTTGCTTTTAGGTTGAGTTTTAGGACTAGATTACACTAGACTAGACTCTTCTAAGATTGGTATTTGCAAGTTATAATCCCATTTCTTACTATTCTCCCAAATATCCAAGAACTATCTCATGAACCCTAACACCTATATCCCTATGGTTGCAGGAAAAACATGAGACGACGGTTGAATATACTTGTATTTAACTGAAGAGGGTTGAAGGGTATATCCCTATCCTCGATAATGAAATCAACTCTTGAACTCTTGGAACAAGATTATTGAAACCTATTCTATGCTTGCTTTTAACCCTCTTAGTTCTCTCTTCCAAGTTCAACCAAGAGACAACCTAAAATATTTTCAAGGTGATCAGGCTAATGAATATTAAAACAAGTAAACATAAACAATCTTGAATGAAGAATTAAAGTCTAGCATAAAAAATTTTATAAGCTACAACTATCAGCGATAACCAAAACCCTAGAACAAGAGTGTAGCCACTCATGTTCAAGAGGAAAACTAAAATTATCATTATTCGAATTAACAAAAGCATAGAGTAAAGAAGAAAAATTAGAAGAAAATAAACTTCTGTCTCTTCCCCCAAAGCCTACGTACAAAAATGATCCAAGATTGATCGATTCTCTTAAAAAATGCCGTGGATGTTATATTTATAAGTAAGGTATCAAATGAATCTTTTGCCCTTGAAATGTTCAATTTTTAGACTTGATTTCCGCCTAGGGCAGCTCCTGGTGAGTCACACCATCCAATGCACCAGACTGTGGCTTGCATTTCCTCTGAAGTTCAGCCTCTGGTGCACTAATACCAGCTATTTCACCAATATGTTAGTCAAATTCTGTATATTATAGGGTCTGGCACGCTGCACCACTCAGTGCACCAGAGTGTTAGAAAATTTTTCAAGTCCGAAATGCCTCTAGTGCGCCCGCTACTCATCTCGCCAAAGTGTTGATCAAAATTCTTCTGAAGTTGGGGCTTTGACATGTCACACCAGCCTGAGTGAAATTTTCTCTGAAGTTTGGAGACTGGTGCGTTGCACCAGCTATTTCTCCAGGCTGACTTTTCTTGAATTCTTCTTTCTTCATAGCTTGGGACATCTTTGAGTTCTTATCCATTGATTACCTGCTAAAACCATCCAAAATACTTGTTAGCTCATTTAACACATCATCATGAATTCATACATTTCATAATGATAATCATCTCCAAACAAGGTAAAATATAGGTAAAAGTATGGCAAATGGGCCTAAGAATATGCTTAACATCAAATACCTTTAAGAACTCACAAACTACTGGGACCGACTTGATTGTAGGGACCCTTTGAACTGACATCCTGAATGTGGGATAGATACGCCGAACACCCTCGCCCTATCAATTTTTGAGCACAAATATAGAAGATAAGCTTTTTAGGAGCACAACTACATCTCCCTATCCACTCTAACCTAGACATCCCTGGCATCGCTATGGTGACTGTCTTAGCATGGCAATCAAGAATGGCATGGTAAGGAGACAACCAACTCATCCCCAAAATCACATCAAAGTCTACCCGCGTGTCAGAACCCATCAAGTCTACCGAACAAGCACGTAAATCCCTATCCACAACCACAGAATCCCCCACAAGAGTAGACCCATGAATCAAAATATCAAGAACATTACAAGCAAGGTCCAATCCCACAAAAAATAAGCATACACATAGGAAAAGGTAGAACTAGAATCAAATAAATCCATAGCCATTTTGTCACATACAAGAATTGTACCTATGATAATGACGTCTGAAGCCTCTGCCTCGGGTCGACCAGGAAATGCATAGAAATGGGCTTGATTACCTGCTTGATACCCACCCCTATTGGTTTGTACAACTCCTCGATCGGACTGAGTACCACCCCTTCCTGTTTGAGCTCATGCTCTGCCAAGCTGTGTGCCCCCTCTAACTGCTTACTGATTGCCCCGCCCAAGCTCTAAGCAATCCTTACTGAATGCACTACCTCCTCTCCCGGCAGGGTCCGAAGCTTGAAGAGCTAGGTGTGGAACAATCTGCCTGCCCTGGCCAAATCTGGGACACCATCTACAGATGTGGTCATACTCCTCACACTCATGGCACACCTTATCAATCGCCAGCTTCTGAGACAACGGAGGAAATAGGATGAGTGCCAAAATCTAAGCAAACTATCCAGGCGCTCCCAACTACACCGTGATATCTCCAAAAACACGCAATCGCACGTGGTCGTCAAGTAATATAGGACGGTGAAATCCTTATATCGATCCCTCAGAGACTTGTTAGATTAGTTGCTTAAGGTTAACATTTTATTTCACTATTCAAATAAACACAGGTAAACTAAGGAAATGGTTTTGGAGATTATTCTACTATTTGAAATGTAAATTAAACTAATAAACAAAAATTATTTTCACAAGTGTTTATAATTCAAATGATGATGAGAATCAAGGGTCTTCGTACTTTTGCTTTCAGATTGAGTTTTTAGGACTCTAATACACTAAGGCTAAATATTTCAAAGATTGCTAGTTGCAAGTTACGATTCCATTTCTTACTATTCTCCCGAATATGCAAGAACCATCTAGAAACACTTGTTAGCTCATTTAACACACACAAGCATGAATTTATGCATTTCATAAGGATAATGATCTCAAAACAAAGTAAAAGATGGGTAAAAATATGGCAAATGGGCATAAGAATATGCGCAACATCATCACTCCACACTTAAACCATTGTTCATCCTCGAAAAATCCTTACTTATATGCACAAACATCTTTTCTCACCACTTGTCACCTCTATCAATTCTCACTCAAGCACCTAGCACAGAGCATATGACTAAGTGGTTCATCAATTCATATAATTCAAATCAAGCACACACATAATTTTTCACATTTGAAACTACATAACTTCTATAACTGACTCATCCTTTCAAGACTGGGCCAATATGATTAAGTATGAAAAATGCAACACATAGTACACTGACTCTGACCATATTATGCCCTCACTTATTTAGTTATGTTCCTTGATGTAAACTTGGAACATAATAAGCAAGACACATTCACTCTCACAAATGATGTATCATACATAGGAAGACACTTGGAACAAAACTTGGAACATAATAAGCAAGACACATTATCAATTCAAAACTTGGAACATAATAAGCAAGACACATTCACTCTCACAAATGATATATCATACATATGTAACATACATAGGCTTGCCTCTCATGTACCATTAGACTACTTAATCACGTCAAAGAGAGTAAGATCATAAGGACTTTTATGGTTGTAATATTGGCTAAGGGAGGGGTAGGAATGGTTTTGCTTTAGAGTGGCTACCAGTCCCAAGCACTTTTAGACATTATTTCATATTTCTTGTCCACTTTTTCCTCTTACTGCTCACCCTTCCCTTCACTAATATTTTTTCTCTTTTTCTCATGCCCCTCTTTATACTACTTGACTGCTAGTTTCTGCTTATAAGTTCAACAAGAATAATCAACCATTGAAGCCACTTGTAAGAAAACAACAGCTACCCAGAACAACTGAATCAATAGGGAACCTATGCGGGCCGATAAGGCCACCATGCTGTCTAGTTATTTCTGAATCAAGAAAAACAAGTGCTAATCTGCTATGTGACCGACAAGGTCACCACTACCAACTGAATAAGGCCCCACACGGCCATCATAAACAAACTAAAACATACACACGACCTCACACGACCGGTACAACTAACCACAGGGAATATACAATCTGCAA